>JARDYJ010000001.1:60071431-60073931 GCA_029215755.1 Spea hammondii
GGTCTGCTGTAAAAATAAAAAATGAAACAGGTCTGGGCTGGTGTAAAAGTTATCCACCCAGAGGTGGTAGCCCTTATTCAAATAGGGGGACAGCAGGTCCCACACTATCTTCCCACTAGTACCCACAGATTGTGGGCAGCCAGGGGGATCAAGGTGACTGTCCTTCCCTTCGTAGATTCTGAAGGAAACAGTATATCCCGTCCCACTCTCGCAAAGTTTATATAACTTTACACCGTACCTCGCTCGCTTGGACGGGATATACTGTTTGAAGTTCAGTCTACCCTTGAATAGGACCAGGGACTCGTCTACAGCCACATTTTTGTCGGGGGTATAAATTTCAGGGAATTTACGTGAAAAATAATTAATAATGGGCCTCAATTTATATAAACGGTCAAATTGGGGGTGCTCTCTAGGGGGGCATTGGGAATTGTCGGTAAAATGTAAAAATCTTAGGAGCCCAAAGTACCTGTTCCGGGGCATTATTTGGGAAAAAGCAGGGGTGGATATTACGGGATCTGTGCTCCAATAGGAGCGTATCGTGGGCTTTTTCACAATGCCCATCATAAGGGTCAGGGCCCAAAATCTTTTAATTTCATGGGAGTCAGTGGGGTACCAGGTCTGGCTTCTGTCTCCTTGGTCAGCTGCCTGACACTGGGCTGCATAGAGGTTTGTTTGAGCTGCTAGCAGCTCAAAAAACTCGGGGGCAAACATTAAATGGAAAAATGACTTTGGCTCGCTAGCATCGATGTCACATCTGATGCCAGGAGTCGCAGTAAAAGCAGGGATTACTGGGTCTATCATATTTGGGGGCACCCAATTATATTTAGAGTCAGGCTCTCCACGCCTGGCTTTGCCAGATGGACCCTGGCCATCATCGTCTTCCTCTGACTCGTCATTATCTGACGCACAGCAGGATTCCTCAGATATTGGATCAATATCTGATGCAGTCAGAGTGGCCTCGGCGTCTGACGCCGTCAGAGTGGCCTCGGCGTCTGACGCGGTCAGAGTGGCATCGTCATCAGACTGAGTGAGGCAGTCATGAGCCTCCTCAGCGCTGAAGACATGTTGCGCCATTGTACCTACCTGGCCAATTTCTAAAACACTACACTATCCCCAATATATAATGTGGTTTTGCACTAAGCACTGCAGCTCTGCAAAACGAACTCTCTCTGTCTCTATCTCTCTCTCTCTCTCTCTCCCCCAGTGTCGCACATCCGGCAGTAATGTCACTGACCCGGATGTGGTTCAGTCCCCCAAGGCTAATGACACACCAAGTTGTTACAGGGGATCGGGCTGCAGGGGGGGGTCCAGGCTGTCAAACGACAGCCTGTTCTCCCGTGCAGCGGCAGGGATGTGTTCCTGACGCTGCACGAAAGGCTAGACGTCCCGGTACGTCTATAGGGGATTGAAGGGGTTAAGCCGGCCAGCAGCAACTTGTGCAGCTATATAAAGAGGTTCTGCAGCAGCCGTTATCCCTATACCCCACCCAGGCATAGGGATCTAGCGACAGTCCCATACAGATATATATATATATATATATATAGATATATATAGATATATATAGATATATATAGATATATATATATAGATATAGATATAGATAGATAGATAGATAGATAGATAGATAGATAGATAGATAGATAGATAGATAGATATAGATATAGACACAGTTTATCTGCTGTAATGCCTGCTTAACCCCTTCAATCCCGGAGAAATTTTGCCATTTTTGCGCTATGTCGGTTCAGCGATGATTCTCTTTTACTGTGAATAGTGTACCCATATAAACTATATATTGTTTTTTCAAGGAGAGATAGAGCTTTCTTTTGATACCATAGTTGGATGATTAGCTGAAAATTTAGAATTAGAAATTTAGTAAAAAGTAGCAAGAATTAGAAAAAAAAATCTGTGTTTTTTTCATTTTCCCTCTGAATCCTCACAAAATAGGTAAAAAGACAGAAAATTCCATCCAGATTTATCCATTTAGGTGTCCTGTAGATGTCGATGTGCCCAAAGTGCCCGTTCCCGGCCGCCCAAAGTACCTGTTCCGGGGCATTATTTGGGAAAAAGCAGGGGTGGATATTACGGGATCTGTGCTCCAATAGGAGCGTATCGTGGGCTTTTTCACAATGCCCATCATAAGGGTCAGGGCCCAAAATCTTTTAATTTCATGGGAGTCAGTGGGGTACCAGGTCTGGCTTCTGTCTCCTTGGTCAGCTGCCTGACACTGGGCTGCATAGAGGTTTGTTTGAGCTGCTAGCAGCTCAAAAAACTCGGGGGCAAACATTAAATGGAAAAATGACTTTGGCTCGCTAGCATCGATGTCACATCTGATGCCAGGAGTCGCAGTAAAAGCAGGGATTACTGGGTCTATCATATTTGGGGGCACCCAATTATATTTAGAGTCAGGCTCTCCACGCCTGGCTTTGCCAGATGGACCCTGGCCATCATCGTCTTCCTCTGACTCGTCATTATCTGACGCACAGCAGGATTCCTCAGATAT
>JARDYJ010000001.1:60836431-60838931 GCA_029215755.1 Spea hammondii
TCTTCCCGGGACCCGGCCCGGGACTTGGGCGGGTTGGACCGCCGGTGCTGCACCCGGGCTGGGCACCCCGAGGTCCGGGGAGCCCCTGGCGGGACCCTCGGGGGTCTGCCCCAAGGTAGTGTTCTCGGGACACGGCCCGGGACTTGGGCGGGTTGGACCGCCGGTGCGGCACCCGGGCTGGGCACCCCGAGGTCCGTGGAGCCCCTGGCGGGACCCTCGGGGGTCTGCCCCAAGGTGGTGTTCCCGGGACACGGCCCGGGACATGGGCGGGTTGGACCGCCGGTGCGGCACCCGGGCTGGTCCTCCCGAGGTCCGTGGAGCCCCGGGCGGGACCCTCGGAGGTCTACAGGACGGTGGGGTTCCCGGGGCCGGGGCCGGGACATGGCCGGCACCCGGGCTGGGCTTCGCGAGGTCGTTGGGAGCCGGCTCTCTGGAACAAGCAGCAGCAGCTTCCCTATATATCCGGCGGAGGGTGCCTGACGTCCCTGGCGAACCGGGACGGAGTTCCACGTCACCACCGGGAAAATCCGGCAAGGCATGCCGACTTCGATGGAGCGAGGGTCGGATGCGGCCGGCAAATCCGACCTCATTGACTTCCAGGGTTTCTCAAGCAACTTGACCTGCCAAAAACGGGGACTTAGAGCAAAACTGCCGGCCGGCCGCGATCAACTTAGGCGGCCGGGAACGGGCACTTTGGGCACATCGACATCTACAGGACACCTAAATGGATAAATCTGGATGGAATTTTCTGTCTTTTTACCTAATTTTGTGAGGATTCAGAGGGAAAATGAAAAAAACACAGATTTTTTTTTCTAATTCTTGCTACTTTTTACTAAATTTCTAATTCTAAATTTTCAGCTAATCATCCAACTATGGTATCAAAAGAAAGCTCTATCTCTCCTTGAAAAAACAATATATAGTTTATATGGGTACACTATTCACAGTAAAAGAGAATCATCGCTGAACCGACATAGCGCAAAAATGGCAAAATTTCTCCGGGATTGAAGGGGTTAAGCAGGCATTACAGCAGATAAACTGTGTCTATATCTATATCTATATCTATCTATCTATCTATCTATCTATCTATCTATCTATCTATCTATCTATATCTATATCTATATATATATATCTATATATATCTATATATATCTATATATATCTATATATATATATATATATATATATATATATCTGTATGGGACTGTCGCTAGATCCCTATGCCTGGGTGGGGTATAGGGATAACGGCTGCTGCAGAACCTCTTTATATAGCTGCACAAGTTGCTGCTGGCCGGCCTAACCCCTTCAATCCCCTATAGACGTACCGGGACGTCTAGCCTTTCGTGCAGCGTCAGGAACACATCCCTGCCGCTGCACGGGAGAACAGGCTGTCGTTTGACAGCCTGGACCCCCCCCTGCAGCCCGATCCCCTGTAACAACTTGGTGTGTCATTAGCCTTGGGGGACTGAACCACATCCAGGTCAGTGACATTACTGCCGGATGTGCGACACTGGGGGAGAGAGAGAGAGAGAGAGATAGAGACAGAGAGAGTTCGTTTTGCAGAGCTGCAGTGCTTAGTGCAAAACCACATTATATATTGGGGATAGTGTAGTGTTTTAGAAATTGGCCAGGTAGGTACAATGGCGCAACATGTCTTCAGCGCTGAGGAGGCTCATGACTGCCTCACTCAGTCTGATGACGATGCCACTCTGACCGCGTCAGACGCCGAGGCCACTCTGACGGCGTCAGACGCCGAGGCCACTCTGACTGCATCAGATATTGATCCAATATCTGAGGAATCCTGCTGTGCGTCAGATAATGACGAGTCAGAGGAAGACGATGATGGCCAGGGTCCATCTGGCAAAGCCAGGCGTGGAGAGCCTGACTCTAAATATAATTGGGTGCCCCCAAATATGATAGACCCAGTAATCCCTGCTTTTACTGCGACTCCTGGCATCAGATGTGACATCGATGCTAGCGAGCCAAAGTCATTTTTCCATTTAATGTTTGCCCCCGAGTTTTTTGAGCTGCTAGCAGCTCAAACAAACCTCTATGCAGCCCAGTGTCAGGCAGCTGACCAAGGAGACAGAAGCCAGACCTGGTACCCCACTGACTCCCATGAAATTAAAAGATTTTGGGCCCTGACCCTTATGATGGGCATTGTGAAAAAGCCCACGATACGCTCCTATTGGAGCACAGATCCCGTAATATCCACCCCTGCTTTTTCCCAAATAATGCCCCGGAACAGGTACTTTGGGCTCCTAAGATTTTTACATTTTACCGACAATTCCCAATGCCCCCCTAGAGAGCACCCCCAATTTGACCGTTTATATAAATTGAGGCCCATTATTAATTATTTTTCACGTAAATTCCCTGAAATTTATACCCCCGACAAAAATGTGGCTGTAGACGAGTCCCTGGTCCTATTCAAGGGTAGACTGAACTTCAAACAGTATATCCCGTCCAAGCGAGCGAGGTACGGTGTAAAGTTATATAAACTTTG
>JARDYJ010000001.1:60851431-60853931 GCA_029215755.1 Spea hammondii
GGGCACCCCGAGGTCCGGGGAGCCCCTGGCGGGACCCTCGGGTGTCTGCCCCCTGGTGCTCTTCCCGGGACCCGGCCCGGGACTTGGGCGGGTTGGACCGCCGGTGCGGCACCCGGGCTGGTCCTCCCGAGGTCCGGGGAGCCCCTGGCGGGACCCTCGGGGGTCTGCCCCATGGTGGTGTTCCCGGGACCCGGCCCGGGACTTGGGCGGGTTGGACCGCCGTTGCTGCACCCGGGCTGGGCACCCCGAGGTCCGGGGAGCCCCTGGCGGGACCCTCGGGGGTCTGCCCCCTGGTGCTCTTCCCGGGACCCGGCCCGGGACTTGGGCGGGTTGGACCGCCGGTGCGGCACCCGGGCTGGTCCTCCCGAGGTCCGGGGAGCCCCTGGCGGGACCCTCGGGGGTCTGCCCCATGGTGCTCTTCCCGGGACCCGGCCCGGGACTTGGGCGGGTTGGACCGCCGGTGCGGCACCCGGGCTGGTCCTCCCGAGGTCCGGGGAGCCCCTGGCGGGACCCTCGGGGGTCTGCCCCATGGTGCTCTTCCCGGGACCCGGCCCGGGACTTGGGCGGGTTGGACCGCCGGTGCTGCACCCGGGCTGGGCACCCCGAGGTCCGGGGAGCCCCTGGCGGGACCCTCGGGGGTCTGCCCCAAGGTAGTGTTCTCGGGACACGGCCCGGGACTTGGGCGGGTTGGACCGCCGGTGCGGCACCCGGGCTGGGCACCCCGAGGTCCGTGGAGCCCCTGGCGGGACCCTCGGGGGTCTGCCCCAAGGTGGTGTTCCCGGGACACGGCCCGGGACATGGGCGGGTTGGACCGCCGGTGCGGCACCCGGGCTGGTCCTCCCGAGGTCCGTGGAGCCCCGGGCGGGACCCTCGGAGGTCTACAGGACGGTGGGGTTCCCGGGGCCGGGGCCGGGACATGGCCGGCACCCGGGCTGGGCTTCGCGAGGTCGTTGGGAGCCGGCTCTCTGGAACAAGCAGCAGCAGCTTCCCTATATATCCGGCGGAGGGTGCCTGACGTCCCTGGCGAACCGGGACGGAGTTCCACGTCACCACCGGGAAAATCCGGCAAGGCATGCCGACTTCGATGGAGCGAGGGTCGGATGCGGCCGGCAAATCCGACCTCATTGACTTCCAGGGTTTCTCAAGCAACTTGACCTGCCAAAAACGGGGACTTAGAGCAAAACTGCCGGCCGGCCGCGATCAACTTAGGCGGCCGGGAACGGGCACTTTGGGCACATCGACATCTACAGGACACCTAAATGGATAAATCTGGATGGAATTTTCTGTCTTTTTACCTAATTTTGTGAGGATTCAGAGGGAAAATGAAAAAAACACAGATTTTTTTTTCTAATTCTTGCTACTTTTTACTAAATTTCTAATTCTAAATTTTCAGCTAATCATCCAACTATGGTATCAAAAGAAAGCTCTATCTCTCCTTGAAAAAACAATATATAGTTTATATGGGTACACTATTCACAGTAAAAGAGAATCATCGCTGAACCGACATAGCGCAAAAATGGCAAAATTTCTCCGGGATTGAAGGGGTTAAGCAGGCATTACAGCAGATAAACTGTGTCTATATCTATATCTATATCTATCTATCTATCTATCTATCTATCTATCTATCTATCTATCTATCTATCTATCTATATCTATATCTATATATATATATCTATATATATCTATATATATCTATATATATATATATATATATATATATATATATATATCTGTATGGGACTGTCGCTAGATCCCTATGCCTGGGTGGGGTATAGGGATAACGGCTGCTGCAGAACCTCTTTATATAGCTGCACAAGTTGCTGCTGGCCGGCTTAACCCCTTCAATCCCCTATAGACGTACCGGGACGTCTAGCCTTTCGTGCAGCGTCAGGAACACATCCCTGCCGCTGCACGGGAGAACAGGCTGTCGTTTGACAGCCTGGACCCCCCCCTGCAGCCCGATCCCCTGTAACAACTTGGTGTGTCATTAGCCTTGGGGGACTGAACCACATCCAGGTCAGTGACATTACTGCCGGATGTGCGACACTGGGGGAGAGAGAGAGAGAGAGAGATAGAGACAGAGAGAGTTCGTTTTGCAGAGCTGCAGTGCTTAGTGCAAAACCACATTATATATTGGGGATAGTGTAGTGTTTTAGAAATTGGCCAGGTAGGTACAATGGCGCAACATGTCTTCAGCGCTGAGGAGGCTCATGACTGCCTCACTCAGTCTGATGACGATGCCACTCTGACCGCGTCAGACGCCGAGGCCACTCTGACGGCGTCAGACGCCGAGGCCACTCTGACTGCATCAGATATTGATCCAATATCTGAGGAATCCTGCTGTGCGTCAGATAATGACGAGTCAGAGGAAGACGATGATGGCCAGGGTCCATCTGGCAAAGCCAGGCGTGGAGAGCCTGACTCTAAATATAATTGGGTGCCCCCAAATATGATAGACCCAGTAATCCCTGCTTTTACTGCGACTCCTGGCATCAGATGT
>JARDYJ010000001.1:60881214-60883714 GCA_029215755.1 Spea hammondii
GGAATTACCGCGGCTGCTGGCACCAGACTTGCCCTCCAATAGATCCTCGTTAAAGGATTTAAAGTGTACTCATTCCAATTACAGGGCCTCGAAAGAGTCCTGTATTGTTATTTTTCGTCACTACCTCCCCGAGTCGGGAGTGGGTAATTTGCGCGCCTGCTGCCTTCCTTGGATGTGGTAGCCGTTTCTCAGGCTCCCTCTCCGGAATCGAACCCTGATTCCCCGTTACCCGTGGTCACCATGGTAGGCACAGAAAGTACCATCGAAAGTTGATAGGGCAGACATCCGAATGTATCGTCGCCGTCACGGGGACGTGCGATCGGCCCGAGGTTATCTAGAGTCACCAAAGCGGCCGGCGGGGGCGAGCCCGCCGGATTGGTTTTGGTCTGATAAATGCACGCATCCCTGGGGGTCAGCGCTCGTCGGCATGTATTAGCTCTAGAATTACCACAGTTATCCAAGTAACAGATGGAGCGATCAAAGGAACCATAACTGATTTAATGAGCCATTCGCAGTTTCACTGTACCGGCCGTGTGTACTTACACGTGCATGGCTTAATCTTTGAGACAAGCATATGCTACTGGCAGGATCAACCAGGTAGCTCCCGTCGTCACGCGGGGGCCCAGCGGCGGCCGGGCCCGGACGCGGCCCCCGGCGGACCGCTCCAGCCCCGGGGGCCGGGGCGGGAGGCGGCGGGCGCCGGGGGCGCAGCCCTCGGATCGGGTCTGCGTAAGGGGGACGCGGGGACAGAGGGAGAGCGCGCGCTCCCCCTCCCTTCGTTCGGGGCCGGGAGAAAGGAAGGTGCGTGCTCCGCGGCGGGGGGAACCCGGGGTGGGACGTGGAGCACCCGCGGGTAGCCCCAACCGGCCGCGGCTTCGGGCCACTGGGAGTCCGGGGCCGAGCAAACTCAGTCACCTGCAAGGGGGGTCCGGCGCCCGGGGCGGCTCTCCCCAGGCCCGGGGGAGAGGCCTCGGGGCCAAGGGCCGGGCCGCGGTGGGGCCCGGGGGTCCGCGCCGGGAAGTGCTCGGGGAGGCGGGCCGCTCGCCTGCACCAGGGGGCCCACCGGGGACCGCCTGAGCGAGGGTTACCTTCCCCGGCCCGGCGCGGGGCACCAGATCGGTCGTTGTCCTGGTCGTGGCGGTCGACGCCGACCGCTCACCTATATATCCGGCGGAGGGTGCCTGAGGACCCTGGCGAACCGGGAAGGAGTTCCGCGACACCACCGGGAAAACCCGGCCAGGCAGGCCGACTTCGATGGAGCGAGGGTCGGATGCGGCCGGCAAATTCGTTCTCATAGACTTCCAGGGCTTTTCAAGCAACTTGGCCTGCCAGAAATGGGGACTTAGAGCGAAAACGCCAGCCGGCAGCGAGCAACTTGGGCTGCCGGGAACGGGAAGGACCGACAGTGCGGCACACGGGCTGGGCGGCCCGAGGTCCGGGGTGCCCCGGGCGGAACCCTCAGCCGTCTACCCGGCGGCAGGTTCACGGGAGCCGGGGCCGGGCCGGGAGCCACGGCCGGGACCGGGGCCGGGTAGGACCGCCGGTGCGGCACCCGGGCTGGTCCTCCCGAGGTCCGGGGAGCCCCTGGCGGGACCCTCGGGGGTCTGCCCCCTGGTGCTCTTCCCGGGACCCGGCCCGGGACTTGGGCGGGTTGGACCGCCGGTGCGGCACCCGGGCTGGTCCTCCCGAGGTCCGGGGAGCCCCTGGCGGGACCCTCGGGGGTCTGCCCCCTGGTGCTCTTCCCGGGACCCGGCCCGGGACTTGGGCGGGTTGGACCGCCGGTGCGGCACCCGGGCTGGTCCTCCCGAGGTCCGGGGAGCCCCTGGCGGGACCCTCGGGGGTCTGCCCCCTGGTGCTCTTCCCGGGACCCGGCCCGGGACTTGGGCGGGTTGGACCGCCGGTGCTGCACCCGGGCTGAGCACCCCGAGGTCCGGGGAGCCCCTGGCGGGACCCTCGGGGGTCTGCCCCATGGTGGTGTTCCCGGGACCCGGCCCGGGACTTGGGCGGGTTGGACCGCCGGTGCTGCACCCGGGCTGGGCACCCCGAGGTCCGGGGAGCCCCTGGAGGGACCCTCGGGGGTCTGCCCCATGGTGCTCTTCCCGGGACCCGGCCCGGGACTTGGGCGGGTTGGACCGCCGGTGCTGCACCCGGGCTGGGCACCCCGAGGTCCGGGGAGCCCCTGGAGGGACCCTCGGGGGTCTGCCCCATGGTGCTCTTCCCGGGACCCGGCCCGGGACTTGGGCGGGTTGGACCGCCGGTGCTGCACCCGGGCTGGGCACCCCGAGGACCGGGGAGCCCCTGGAGGGACCCTCGGGGGTCTGCCCCATGGTGCTCTTCCCGGGACCCGGCCCGGGACTTGGGCGGGTTGGACCGCCGGTGCTGCACCCGGGCTGGGCACCCCGAGGTCCGGGGAGCCCCTGGAGGGACCCTCGGGGGTCTGCCCCATGGTGCTCTTCCCGGGACCCGGCCCGGGACTTGGGCGGGTTGGACCGCCGGTGCT
>JARDYJ010000001.1:61501214-61706214 GCA_029215755.1 Spea hammondii
AATTAACTGTTGCTCTGTATAAAGGAAGTGGTTAAACTCACAGAGCTTGCTCATTGTAAGGGTCTTGCATTTTTCTAAGTGACTTGCTTTCTGTAAGTGACCAGTTTGTGCACCACAGCAGTTCGTGCAACACAAGAGGGTAAGAGAATGGAGTGCTCACATCCCTTCATAAAGTATGAGCAAGCTTGAAGATTTCACTCAGTGCACATTATGCCATATGTATGCATGCTTGGAACAGCAGTTCCTGGGTCCATATCGCTGTGGTAAGTGTGATCAATTGGTCTCTTTGGAAGCTGAGGTTGGTGCTCTGAAGAGGCACATTGAAACACAGAGAGATTGACAATCTTGAGAGGAGTCTCTTGCTCACTGAGCAAAGTTTAGATGGGGCCCCTAGCAATGAGGGAGGAGATCAGTCAGAAGGGAGTCAGGCACATAGCTGGGTAACAGTAAGACGTGGTTGCAGTGAGGAAGGGAAGAGGAAGAGGAAAGCCAGCCCAGAGTCTCTTCCCTCCCAACAAATTTGCCCTTTTAAGTGAGCACGTTGGGGAGGCTGACTCAGAGGTAGGCTTTCCGGAAAAAGCTGTTCTCTCTAACTGCCGGGAGAGCAGCTCATCCAATGTGCAGGGGATCCGAAAGGAAGGAAAGCCCAGGCAGGTTGTGGTGGTAGGGGATTCAATAATCAGGAAAACAGACAGGGTAATCTGTAGCTCTGATCACCGTAACCAAATGGTTTGCTGTCTCCCGGGTGCCCGGGTTTGGCATGTTGCGGACAGAGTGGATAGATTATTGGGAGGGGCTGGCGAGGATCCAGCTGTCTTGGTGCACATTGGCACCAATGACATAGTAAGAGGAAGATGGAGTGTCCTAAAAGGTAATTTTAGGGACTTAGGTAGTAAGATTAAGAAAAGGACCTCCAAGGTAATATTCTCAGAGATACTACCTGTGCCATGCGCTACACCAGAAAGGCAGCAGGAGATTAGGCAGCTAAATGCATGGCTGAAGTCTTGGTGTAAGAAGGAGGGCTTTGGGTTTTTAGAGCACTGGGCTGATTTTGCTTTGAGGTACAATCTCTATAGTCGTGATGGATTGCAGCTAAATGCAAGCGGGTCCAATGTGCTTGGGGAGAGAATGGCTAGACGGTTGGAGGAGATTTTAAACTAGGAATGGGGGGGGGGAATAAATACCGGGCTAGACAGTATAGAAAGGGAAGGAGATTTACTTAGTAACCAGGTGGGTGGATCTGGGGGCTTGGTCTATACAGATAATAGGGAGACGCATTTATTTTGCCCCCCAAAGCAAGGACAGAAAGCGATTGCAGCATCGGTGTTAAATGACAAGCTAAAGGTCATGTCTACAAATGCTCGAAGTTTAGGGAATAAGATCCATGAACTTGTAACAGTTGTGGCAACTGAGAATGTTGATATAGTGGCTGTTACCGAGACATAGTATAATGAGAAAAATGACTGGGACATATCAATACCGGGGTTCTCTTTATATAGAAAAGACAGAAAGGGCAAGAAAGGGGGAGGGGTGGCCCTATATGTGAAAAATAACAAAATCTAACTTAATACAAGTTGGTCAGGAGAACTTAGAGTCGGTTTGGGTTACAGTACAATTTAGCAAAAGTAAAGTAACTCGCATAGGTGTGATTTATAGACCCCCAGGACAAGTAGAAGAACTAGATAATCTACTAGTGGAGGAAATAGCTAAAATGGCAGTGAAGGGGGATGTTATAATCATGGGTGACTTTAATCTTCCTGATGTGGACTGGAAAACGAAAGTAGCTGGTTATACCCGGAGTGCGGATATTCTAAACTCCTTACTGGGATTATCTTTAAAACAGGTAGTTGAGGAACCAACTCGTAAGGAGGCCATATTGGATTTAGTGTTCACAAATGGAGATTTGTTAACAGATATTTCTGTAGGTGAAAGTTTGGGATCTAGTGATCATCAGTCTGTGTGGTTTAATATACGAACAGTGACTGAGTCACACCACACAAAAACAAAAGTTTTAGATTTTAGAAAAGCTGACTTTTCTAAAATGAGAATATGTATAGAGGAGTCATTATCAGACTGGCACAATTTAAATGGCGTTCAGGAGAAATGGGATTTTGTAAAAGCTGTATTATTGAAGATAACAGAAAATTGTATTAGGCTGGTCAGTAAGAGTAAAAAAAACGCTGTGGTACTTCACAGAAGTGGCCAAAATCTTAAAAGACAAGAAGTTAGCCTTTAGTAGATACAAAAATACCCAAAGTGAGGAAGATAAACAGATCTATAAAATTAGCCAGAAAGAGGCAAAGAAAGTTATAAGAGCTGCCAAATCACATGCAGAAGAGCGAATTGCCCTCTCAGTAAAAAATGGAGATAAAACATTTTTTAGATATATAAATGAGAAAAGGAAAGTTAAACAAGGATTAGTTAGACTAAACAAAATTAAGCAGTGGCTTAGTGACAGACAACAGAGGTTTGTAGTCAATGGTGCATATTCAGAACAAGGTCTTGTTACCAGTGGGATACCTCAGGGATCTGTACTTGGACCCATTCTCTTTAATATTTTTATCAGTGATATTGCAGATGGTCTTGATGGAAAGGTATGTTTATTTGCTGACGATACAAAAATTTGCAACAGGGTTAATGTTCCTGGAGGAAGAAGCCAAATGGCAAACGATCTAGGTAAACTGGAAAAATGGTCAGAGCTGTGGCAATTGGCATTTAATGTAGATAAATGCAAAGTAATGCACCTGAGGCATAAAAACCCAAGGGCAGAGTATAGAATATTTGATACTGTCCTAACCTCAACGTGTGAGGAAAGGGATTTAGGGGTAATTATTTCTGAGGATTTAAAGGTATTCAGACAATGCAGTAGAGCAGCAGGTAATGCTAGCAGAATGCTTGGTTGTATAGTAAGAGGTATTAGCAGTAGAAAGAGGGAAGTGCTCATGCCGTTGTACAGATCACTGGTGAGACCTCACTTGGAGTATTGTGTACAGTACTGGAGACCGTATCTCCAGAAGGATATAGAAATGTTGGAGAAAGTGCAGAGAAGGGCTACTAAAATGGTTTAGGGATTACAAGATAAACCTTACCAGGACAGGTTAAAGGATCTTAACCTATATAGCCTGGAAAAAAGATGTGACAGGGGGGATATGATAGAAACATTTAAATACTTAAAGGGAATCAACAAGGTAAAGGAAGAGAGTTTATTTAAAAGGAGAAATACCACAACAAGAGGACACAACCATAAACTAGAGGGGCAAAGGTTTAATGGTAACATCAGAAAATATTACTTTACCGAAAGGGTAGTGGATGCATGGAATAGCCTTCCAGCAGAAGTGGTAGATGTTAATACAGAAAGGTCATTTAAGCAAGCATGGGATAGGCATAAGGCCAAGCTAGATATAGGATAAGGGCAAGTACTAAAGGAAAGTACTCGGAAGTTGGGCAGACTGGATGGGCCTACTGGTTCTTATCTGCCGTCACTTTCTATGTTTCTATGTGGTAAATTGAACTGACAGGATTCAAAGATGGCCCAAATAGGACATGGGGATAGGATTACCAGATAAAGTTTGCTAATTTGTAAATATATATATAGTAGCAGAGAAGAGCCCCTCACTCTGCTGCAGTTCCAAGACCACCTCCCACCTCCTGCTCTCTCAAGATCATATCACCGCTTATGTGTCTCCCTCTCTCTATCTCACACTAATGAAAGCTTAAAACTCCAATCAGGGTTGGTGCAAGAAATTGCCACCTTGGTATCGATGGGGACTTATGGATAACTCGGAACACACAGACTTATGGATAACGAGTGACCACACACCGTTTAGGTCAGTAGGTCTCAGTGACATTAACTCCCCCAAATGCCTGCTGAAGGCCAAAACCTCCCAGGTTTGTCCAGCAGCTCAACATGGAATTTCTTCAGCAGAGCCAGGGCATGCAGACCACTGGAACAGACCTTCTTTTGTACCATGTTTAACATTTTCAATATTGTTGCTGCCTACCCTAACTATCTGGACCCCCTGAACATTATTTTGTCTAATTCTTTGGTACTTCATTCTGATGTTCTAGCCTTCATGGTTCTGCTGCTGCGAGGGGGCTCTTGCAGTACTTTAGACTACATAGGTTAAATGTATTTGCAAGAAGAGCCTGCTTCTGCTTTGGTGACGGATGGATCGGCTGTTTGGTCACATCTGCTATTCAGGGAGACTTGCTCAGAAAAAATGAGAACAAAATGGCTAGCAAATGCCTATGATATTTTTATCCCTTGCAGAGCACCACTTTGGTGGTAGACATAGACATGCAATATTAAATTGTTCTTTTTTTAACATTTTATTTATGACAAATGTGTTCATTATGTCTGTCGATTTGCTTTTATCTTGCAACTCAATCCCCCTCTACTCGGCTCCTCCCTTTTCATTTATTTTTTCTGCACTGTAGCCTGCTTCTCTTGCTTATTTTTCCACAAAGGTCTATCCACTTTTCAGTCTTGGACAAAGCTATTAAATTTACCATCACAGCTTTCGCTTGTGCTTTTTTAGAAATTTCCTTTCCTCCAGCACTGATTTTCAGCCAAAACAATTGTCCAAACAATTTGTGCTATCTAAATCTGAACTCTAAAAGTATGTATAAAGTGACAATCTGGTACAACAAGGTCAAACTGCACCAATCAGGACAAAAAATTGCACTGGGGCACCCGGACTTCACCAAGAAACATGTGCCACTATTGCCTATAAAGATCTTGTGAGGGCCACTTTTGCCTCAAGCAGCTTATCAGTGCCATCCTATCCCCCTAACAGCCTGTCATACCATCTTTGCTCCCAGCTGCCAATGCCCCTAAACAGCTTATATGTGGCATTGTTTCCTAAAAACAGCTTGTCTGTGCCATCATTGCCCCTTGCCCCTCCTCCAACACTTCCAAAAATGTACACATGCATACTCACTAGCACTCTCGTACACATTCATTCTTACACACATATTCCCTCTCATATCAATAATGCTAACACACTCCATCTCACACCCCTTACACATACATGCTCACACACTTATTCATAGACATCCATGCTCACATATACTTATAACATAGATATTCATGTTTACATTCACTTATATACAAACATTCATGCTCACATACACTTATACATAGACAATTATCCTAAAACACACTTATACATAGACATTCACATTCACTTATATATAGACATTTATGCTTACATACACTTATACATCAACATGCTCGCATACATACAAACATACACATCCATGCTCACATACACTTATAAATAGACATTCATGCTCACATAGTGTCAGAAACTGGGTCCATACAGATGACTGTAATGACCCAGAGCACCCAAAGATGGAGTTCAGGAGTTATTGCGCAGTAGCAGAGTGGGACAGGGCCTGGTGCAGGGTGACTGCACTCACCCGGGTGGGTATCTAGGGTTGTGCAGCCACATACCAGCGCCCTGACATAGCAACGGATGTTGTCCGGTTCCAAACAAAGTAATATCCTGCAGGCCCCCTGGAGCAGGCATGAGACATAGCACTAGAATCATGTGCAGGATGCTGCAGGCTGGGAGAATGAAAGCTAAGCAGAGTAACAGCAGAACATAGCAAGCAAGGGGGACAGAGCAAGCAAGGGACAGGGAGTCCAAGCAAGAAACATAGCCAGACAATACATACATGTACAAGACACAACAAACAACAGGGAACAAGGCAAGGAACACAGGGGAAGGAGTGAGGAGCCGGAATCCTCGGACGCTTATCCTTTAAGCAAGGATAGGAAATCTTAACGGGGACATGGAGAGAGGAGAGAGGTACCGAGATCCTCAAATGATTCAGGGAATAAAGGACAAAGGCATATAAGAGACAGACACACATGAATACAGGAACTAACCTAAGACTATTTGATAAAAATTGGAGATTCAGTCACATCATGTGGCCATAGTATGCTTAGCCCACCACTACGCCAAAGTACTCCAATATTCGGTGGGTCCTAACGCTAAACCCTGCCTACAGAATTACTAAACATGAAATCTAAATACAGAACAGATCAAACCATACCTGAGACTGCAGACTGAGACAAACATAACGGGTGGGGGACAATTTATAAAGGAAACATAAGCTGAAACAAAGAGCAGAACTAAAATCCAGGAATCAGAGGTTCAGGACAGGGCATACGGAAATGCAGGAACGGATTACAGCAAGACATGGGAACTGAGGCAAGGCAGGGAAAAACAGAGATATGCAGCTCCGCAGCCTGGATGGACCCTGACACAGACTTGTACAGAGAAATTCATGCTCACACACTCTTATACATAGAGATTCATGCTTACTTATACTTTTACATGGACAGCCCTGCTCACATACACTTATACATAGACAGCCATATATACATACAAACATACACATTCATGCTCATATACACTTACTCATAGACACCCATTTTCACATATATATATATACAAACATACATATATATGCCCATTAACACTTATACATAGACATTCATGCTCACATACATGTATACATAGACATTCATGCTCCTACAAACAAACATACATACCCTCACCCAATATAAAGTAGAGCCTTGTCAAATCTACAGCAGCATAAAACGATAATTATAAAGTTGTCATAGCATAGTTATAAAATGCATGCCAAGAGATGCAAAATGTGTCTTAGACTAGATTCTTTGGTTATTGTTGGACATATATTAGAGTATTGCTAGCATACTGTATATTTTGAGAGGGAAATGTGTTATCGCAATCTTATACAGTGATCACAACAACACTATATCAAACCTTGTTTAATCATGCAATCACAACAGAGGAATCCTACACATCCCTTTATGGTTCTCCTAATATTACATAATTGTTAAAAGCTTGGTTGGTTTGCTGAATTTATTGTCTCAAATGTGTTTTATTGTGGAGAGTTACAGGGACAGATTTATAAAAGAGCTTCTTTTCATTTAATTTATAGACATTTTCTTTTTATTCTAATTTTATTTGAAGGACATTTTATATATATATATTAGAAAAGTTGATATATAGTGTTCCAATAAACATTTCATATAATTAACATATATAAAATAGAAATTTAACATTATCTTGTTAAAAAAAATAAAATTATATATATATATATATATATATATATATATATATATATATATATATATTATACCGTATTTGCTCGATTATAAGACGAGGTTTTTTTTCAGAGCAAACGCTCTGAAAAATACCCCTCGTCTTATAATCGGTGTCGTCTTATAATCAGACCTCAAATAGGTCTGACTATGAGAAGACTAAGATCCAGATCCCCCCCGCAGCTGCAGGGGACCTGGATCCTCCTGTCGTCGTCCCCCTCCCGCCCCCTTACCGGTGCTTCTGAGTCCCCGGTGTGTAGCCAGGGTAGCGTGTAGATGTCTACGCGATTCGCGTAGAGCTCTACATGCTGCCCGGACTAAGCACAGGGCAGCGTGTAGAGCTCTACGCGATTCGCCTACACAACTTCCGCTGCAGCCGGGAGGAGGTCCATCGCGCAGACCTTCCCCGGCTGTCAGAGATCAGAGTTCCCCGCACCGGTGCGGTGAATTCTCTCTGACAGTCGGGGAAGGTCTGCGCGATGGACGCAGACAACCCCCGCTGCTAGCCGCATCTTTCCGGCAGCAGCGTAAGTTGTCTACGCGAATCGCGTAGAGCTGTACACGCTGCCCCGGCTACATGACAGGGGACTCAGAAGCTCCGGTAAGTTTGGGGGGGGGGCGGGGGAAGGGAGTGTTAAATGGGGGGCATAAGGCAATTCTGTAGGCAGAGTGCGCTGTGAAATGCCTTTTAATCCCCTTAATGCCGCTCTGCCTCCAGAAATGCCTTTTTAACCCTCTATACACCACTCTGCCTCCTGAAATGCCTTAAACCTCCCTATATGCCACTCTAGCCCATAATATGCCTTTTAACCCTCTAAATGCCAGAGTGGCATATAGGGTATAAGGCATTTCTGGAGGCAGAGTGGCACATAGGGGGTCAAAAGGCATATCATGGGGCACAGTGGCATATAGGGTTAATAAGCATATCATGGGGCACAGTGGCATTTAGAGGGTTAAAAGGCATGTCATGGGGCACAGTGGCATATAGGGGGTATAAGGCATTTGTGGGGCAGATGTGCATAACTGGGGGGGGCAGGTTGGAAAATAGAAGGAAATAAAACCAAAAATTTTTTCTCAATCATAGCTTTCATTAAAAAAATTGTTTATATGAATTAACATTTACTGGTAAAATGTTTTTCCTATAGGGTCGTCTTAAATTCAGGCTTTTTTCCTAAATTAATATTCAGATTTGGGGGGGTCGTCTTATAATCAGGGTCGTCTTATAATCGAGAAAATACAGTATATATATATATATATATATATATATAATATCCTTCAAAGAAAAGTACAAGGGCTACTCTATGGGGGTGTAAAAGGAACTGCCCCATGGCTGCAGATTAAAAAAATAGCATTACATACATCACACATACTGCACTTAAAAACATCCTTTGGATGCCTGGAAAGTGGACAGTTATTTCCACTCAGACCTGTGCAACCTATGGACAAACTTGCAAAATCTAAAGTTTATCTAAATCTAAATATGCTTGCAAACAACTTGTCTGTTACTGAATGTTTTTCCGAATGATAACCATTTTGATGAAACTCATCAGATGTAGGTGTATCTTTTTTGTTAGCAAGTACCTTTTTAGTTACAGATGTAATCCTAGTGCTTGGAATAATATATAAAGAATAGATAGAAAAACTTACTATACGCATCCTTCTTGCTTCATCCTTCAGTGTTCCATTAGTAATTTTATTCATATGCCATCAGACATATTTATATATATATATATATATATATTTATGTGTGTGTATATATATATATATACACATATATATATATATATATATATACACATACATATATATATATATATATATATATATATGTGTGTGCGAGTGTCTGTTCTTTCTTTCATATGGTATACAATTTAAGCACAGGAATAAGCATATGCTAATTTTATTTTAACATATTGAATTTACAATGAGAAAGTGGAGCTTCATCGCAACACTGTTAAAAAATAAACAGAAAAAGTAATTTTCCAATTAGTTTGCATTTCCACAAATAGAGTGATGCAGAAGTAATTCAGAATTGCTCATGAACCACTTTGTTTTTAACAATTAAGTAATTTAGTGCACATGCTTCTGGGAAAATGCTTAAATTATCTCTCAAAATAGCGAAAGTGGTCTACATCAAGTAATTAAAGACCAATGCCTGTTTCAGACTCAAAATTTCAATGTATCATTAAGTTTTAATGTCAAGCCATCATTAAAGGCAGGATATAATTAACTTTGCATAATTTCACGGCAAAGAAATAGATATAGTCACCAATCCTTTGATAAGATTTTCAAGATGTTATTTCCCTTTCATGAATAAGGCACTGAGTATTTATCTCATATAAGTATTCAATCAAAGAAGTTTACATTTATATATTAAAAAAAAACTAAATCTACTCGTAGTATATTGTGGGACAATGGCTCTTTTAAAATTTTTCAGTGTTGCTGTTTGGCTGTGATTTTCTTCTTTCTCATTTCATGCTCCCACACATATTATATATTGTTTTGTTTCAGGACAAACATGGCTTTCTTTAGATACCATTATTTTTATCATATCATCTAATTTACTATAAAAAAATTATAAAATATGGTGATTTTTTGTTGTGTTGAGCAACATCTCCTGAGCTCAGTGATACCCCACATACATGGGTTTGTTAGGTTGTTCGGGGACTAAAAGGCCCTTTTTGAGAGGTATCGAGGCATGTCAGCAACACAGTTTATGCTTAGGAAGCGATTCCTGATTGCTTCCTAAGCTGTTTAAGCCGGGCGCCGCCGTGATCTTTGATGATCGGTGCGGGGGCGGGCATTTTTCTTCCGGGGAGGGCTTTCCTCCCCGGATACACGGTCAGCCTCACTTGTGATGCAGCTTCCGTGGATGCAGCTATTTAACGGTACCCCATACATGTACGGGCTTTGTCGTTAAGGAGTTAAGACTTAAGTTGTGTATTGTAAAATGTTCAAGTTAATTCTTGTGAATGTGGCTTTTTTGTGAGATGGAGTTGACTTTGCATTTAAATGCCTCAATTTGAATTTGATAAATTTCACCCAAGCATAAAAATTATTAAATCAACTTTTAAAAAAAATTACCGCACTTATGCATTTGGGTTCACATTAACCTTTTAAATAAAAATTGCATTTTTTGTGCATTTGTGCCAATCTCTGAAAATGAGGGCGATCAGTAATGAAACTTTTGGAAAAAGAATTGCAAAAGTTGCCAAAACTTCATTAGGATTTTTCTATTCATTGCCACATGTAGCTGCCATTACAAGCCATTTTGGGGCTCCTTGAGGAGGTAAAGTGGGAAGTTACTGTGTGTAGGAGGGTACATACTAATGACTGATAGGTAGAAGAAAAAAGTGCTGCTGCTGTTTCTCTTACTTTTGTTACTCTGGGGAATCAATTCCTTTTTTCCCTAATATTGGGGATCAGTTTTATGGCTGTATTTGTCTGCTAGTGCCTGACCTGGCCTCTACCCTACCCTGTGCCTCAATGCACTTCTTTTATTCTGGTAGATCTGTCAGACTGACACCAAAAATATAAAATTAAAAAATTCTACTAGTGCACTTCTACTACTGCCGCCCTATCACTTTCATTACTCTGAGGGATCAATTATTCAAACTAGTCCAATTTTGGAGAAATTGAGTGTCATAGCATGCTGGTGGATGTGTGAAGTGCAACTTTTGCTCATGGCTGTGGTCCTGCAGTGGAAAACTGAGTGTGGAACTCTTTCTTAACCTTGGAATGGTGCTGCTGTAAGTGAAATGTGAGTCCAGGTGAGTCCCTTTTTTGAAATTGATTTTCCTTGCTGTGCATAAGTCTGAAAATGACATGTTTATCTAAGAGGTAACTGTCTATGAGAAGGCATGGAGCCCACCCATATCTATGTGAATAAAATGGGGAGGGGGAGAATGGGGGAGGGGTTTTGAAAAACAAAAGCAAAGGAGAGATATGATTCCTGAACATCTCCTTATCCTCTGTGCTTTGGGATACCTACCCTATTTTCCATGCTGGACGCCAACAGATTCCTCAATAACAGCTGGTTTTGTTGGAGTATATGTCATGAACTGGGTCCATACAGATGACTGTAAAGACCCAGAGCGTCCAAAGATTGTGTGCAGGAGTTGTGGTGCAGTAGCGGAGTTGGACAGGGCCTGGTGCAGGGCGACAGCACTCTCCCGGGTTGTACAGCCACATACCAGCGCCCTGACATAGCAGCGGATGATGACAGAACAGAGCACAACTTGGAGGTATCCTGCAGGCACCCTGGAGCAGGCATGAGACATAGCACTGGAATCATGTGCAGGGTGGTGCAGGCTGAGAGTATAGAAGCTAAGCAGAGTACAGGAGAAACATAGCAAGCAAGGGTGACAGAGCAAGGAACATAACCAGACAAGATATACATAATAAAGGGCACAACAGGAAACAAGACAAGGAATACTCAAGATCCAACATGAACAGGACACCCCTCTACCGGGGTTACAAGACAGGATACCCCTCTACCGGGGATTCAAGACAGGACACCCCTCTACCGGGGATTCAAGACAGGACACCCCTCTACCGGGGATTCAAGACAGGACACCCCTCTACCGGGGATTCAAGACAGGACACCCCTCTACCGGGGATTCAAGACAAGACACCCCACTACCGGGGATTCAAGACAAGACACCCCACTACCGGGGATACAAGACAAGACACCCCTCTACCGGGGTTACAAGACAGGACACCACAGACTTACACACATACATACAGGAACTAGCCTAGAACTTTAAGATAACAATTGGAGATTCCATCACATCATATGGCCATAGTATGCTTAGCCCACCACTATGCCAAAGTACTCCAATGACGGTGGGTCCTAACGCTAGAGCCTGCCTACGGAAGTGCTAAAAACTGAACATTGAATCTATACACATATCAGAGAGACATACCTGTAGACAGACAAAAAGAACACACGGGTGGGGCACACCGTATAAAGGAAACAGAGCTGAAGCAAAGAGCAAGACTGGAATCAAGGAATCAGAGGTTCAGGACAGAACATACAGAAATCCAGAAATGGACCACAGCAAGACAGGGAAACAAAAGACATGCAGCTCCGTAGCCTGGGTAGAGCGTGACAGTATATAAACATGCTCCCATGCACCAGCAGTTTTATGTGGTTGAAGAATGCATTGCATAGATTATAATGGATGATTCTTTTTGTGTTTACTCTTGCAACCATGTTTATTTAAAGTTTTGCCTTTTATGTATATAAGGTCACTTTCTTATGGTGACCACATGTCCTTGATTGAGAGAGAGGGGTGTCAAGCGATCACTGACTAAAAAGTTTTCAGAAACTGCTCTGTGCCCCTCAGTGTCCTCTGTGAGGCGTCTAGCTCACCGTAGGACTTCTGTAAGGTAAGAGAACTACAAAGGGGGAGAGGGATATATTAAGAGGGAGGGGGTGGATAGTGAGAAGAGGGAGGAGAGGGGGTAGATAGTGAGAAGAGAGGGGGTAGATAGTGAGAAGGGAGGGAGACGGAGTAGATAGTGAGAAGGGGGCGAGGGCATAGATGGTGAGAGGGGGGAGAGGTAGCTAGTGAGAAAGGGTGTAGTAAGAATATTGAAATAAAGAGTGAGAATGAGTGAGAATGAAAGAATGAATGTGTGCATGAATTGTGTGAAAGAGGGAGGAAGATGTGAATTAAAGTGTGAATTAGTGAGTAACTGTAAAAGCGTTAGTGTGTATCATACATGTATAATTGATTTGTGAAAAGGCAACGATGGCACAAGCAGGGTGTTTGAGCCTTGGGGACCAAGATGGAACAGGTAGGGTGTTTATGGGATAAAGACAGCACAGGCTGGGCTGTTTGGTAACAAAGATGGCAAGTCCTATGTGTATTATCTGGGTGCTGGTCAGGTTCTATGAGGGCAGTGTGGACACCAGGGCTTTCTTTGGGGTGTGCAACTTTTGATCAATGCCTGTAATTTAGGGGTTTTATCTATACCGTAATGTTGAGTTCTTATGTGAATTCCAGTTGATCTATTGCTGCAATGCTGGGTTTGTGTGTTCTGTTGGTCAATACCTGCAATGCTATGTTTCCATACATTTTATTGTATACCTGCAAATATAGGGTTTGTATGTCTTATTCAGTTGATCTATACATACAAGTGCTGCTTCATGTGTTTGTTTGATCTATACCTGAACTACAGGGATTAAGTAGAAGAGAGGTGTGGTTTAGTGAATGGGGGACAGTGTGTCCCTAGATGGCAGAAATAGAATGTGGTGTATATTTAAACAGATGTCCTTTTAATGTATTACATTTTGAGAAACCTATGCAAGTGTCACGAACTGGGTCTATACAGACGACTGTAATGACCCACAGCCCCCAATGTTGGAATTTCAGGAGTCACCATGCAAGAGACGCAGGCACAGATGCAGGGTAACCACACTTCCCTGATTGTATGGCCACATACCAAGATGCTGAAATAGTAGCGAGAGGTATCAGTACAGATAACAGGATATAGAGATATCTGGCAGCTAAGGACAGAAAAGACACCCCTCTGCCGGGGTACAGGACAGGACACCCCTCTGTCGGGACACAGGACAGGACACCCCTCTACCGGGGCACAAGACAGGGCACCCCTCTACCGGGGCACAGGACAGGGCACCCCTCTACCGGGGCAACAGAGTACAGGGCTGACAAGACCGATCAGGTAACACATAAGACTCTACAGAAATTACAGGACTAAACATGATAGACTAGACAAGGACATGCATATATATATATATTGTGAGGCTGTTGTCACGGCTAGATATTGAATAACTGGACACATAGGGTGTGGGTGTGCAAGGGTTAACGATACCAGCCCTCTGGTCACTCACTTAACCCTTAAACAAACTCACACCAGACTGGTAATACGCTGGCACCACCAAGTTATGTTTTAAGCTGACCACAGTTTATGGACGCTTCGGTAACACCCCGTACCACACTGAACCGATCAAAGATCTATAAAGCCCAATTTAAGTAAAGCAATTAAGTGCCGTGATTTATCCCGGCTTTCTCGCAAGGTAGAGCTTGGTTAGAGCACAGAGACATAAACTGGATTAATATAAAGTTTAATCTGAAGAATGTGACAGTGTTTATGTACAAACATATGAACAAAGGTGATAACAATCTAGACACACAGTATACTATACAGTTTGTAAAAATAAAACAAGGAGAAACACAGAAAAATCTTATTATACAAAACCCATATAGGTCATCTGCGGGAACCTCAATGTCCTTGTTGAGTTTTTGATGTAAAAATTCCAGGAGAGGTTCTCAGAGAGGTTCTCTGATTTTCCATAAAACAGTCAATTGTATTGCTTGGTGAGATGTTCCGCCCCTCCAGTGTCAAAGAGAGATGTCCCAGGCCTAGAGATGACCCACACACAGACACCTTGTCACAACCCTGGGTTAATAAGTGGCGTTTTAATAATAATTCGTTGTGATTCTTATATATATGTGTGATTGTTTGTGCCTTCGTTCGCCTTCACGTGCCGCCCCTGCCCATGGACTTTAACCCTTCGTACCCTGGACGCCATCGACTACACCAGTGCACCCTTTTCATGCTATTAACCTACAGGTGGTGGGGTACGGACCAGGAACAATTCGGAGAAGGAGCCTCGCTGGTACCTCCAGGGGAGCGGAGGTCGACCGGCGCGGTTGCTAAACTCATGCCGGCTATGTCGCGGTCCGTCCTGGGGAAACTTTGAACTGTTGTCTCTCTGGGTCCCTTCGGCCGATCACGTCGCTTTTTGGACAGGATATCCTCAGGACCCTGAGCTATCCATCGGCATCCCGGTATCACCATCGCTCCTTCGGGATCACCCCGTGAACGTCAGCGCAAGGGTATGCGGACATTGCGAGGGTTGGCGCCGGACTGGCTGGGCGGGGATACGTGGATGTGATTTATGGCCTTTTTCCCCTGTTGAACTGTATATAAGCCCATGGGTTTTCCCCAATAAAGTGTGTGTTACTTCTCATCTAATGCTTCATGGGCTCGCTGGATCACTCATTGTCCTTTTCAGGATAATTACAGCACTGTATTCGGCTATGCCTTGGCGGGCTACGGTGCTATTACATTGAAGAGACCTAGCCAGTTCCTGATCCCTTCCTCGCTAGTATCGGCTAGCGCTGGGAGCAGTTAACCCTTGTGGTTCCAGGAGGAAGCAACAAAGAACTGATGGGTGTACCCAGCTGGGGTACCCGAGGCCGTCTGTTGCAGACTGGGTCCAAACAGATGACTGAAAGGACCCAGCGCACCCAAAGATTGTGTGCAGGAGTCACAGTGCAGTAGTGGAGTTAGACAGGGCCTGGTTGCAGGGCGACCACACTCACCCAGGTGTTGAGCACCTAGGGTTGTGCAGCCAAACACCAGCACCCTGATATAGCAGCGGATGAAGTCCAGAATGAAACAAAGTGATATCCTGCAGGCACCCTGGAGCAGGCATGAAACATATCACTGGAATCACGTGCAGGATGCTGCAGGCTGGGAGTATGGAAGCTAAGCAAAGGATATAGCAGAAACATAACAAGCAAGGGACAGGAGACCAGGCACGAAACATAACCAGACAAGATATACATGTTACAGGGCACTACAGCGAACCAGACAAGGAATAAACATTACTAGACAAGATATACATGATACAGGGCACAACAAAGGACAGGGAACAAGGCAAGGAACACAGGGGAAGGAGTGAAGAGCCGGAATCCTCGGACGCTTCTCCTTTAAGCAAGGATAGGCCATATTGACTAGGACATGGGGAGAGGAGAGAGGAACCAGAATCCTCAGATGATACAAGGAAGAAGGGCAAAGGTACATAAGAGACAGACAAGCATGAATGCAGGAACAAGCCTAGAACTATGTGATAACAATTGGAGATTCCGTCATATCATATGGCCACAGTATGTTTAGCCCACCACTACGCCAAAGTACTCCAATGACGGTGGGTCCTAATGCTAATCCCTGCTGACAGATGTACGAAACGAAACGAAACTAAACGAACATGAAATCCAAACACATAGCACTGAGACATACCTGTAGACTGAGACAAACAGAACACATGGGTGGGGCACACCTTATAAAGGAAACAGAGCTGAAGCAAAGAGCTGAAGCAGAAGCAAGGGATGGAAGATCAGAACAGAGCATAAGGAAATCCAGGAATGGATCGAAGCAAAACAGAGAGACTGAAACAAGAGTAAGATATGCAGCTCCGCAGCCTGGGTAGAACATGACACCTTCACAGACCTCAAGATGACCCAAACCCAGCATAGAAAGCCATCACCCTAAATTCCATATCATAGGAGAGGCACCACTAATGGTCACTGAGGCTGAACCTGAATGAATTTATGGCAGGGCTCTGGTATGTAAAAGATGTCAGTAGGTCTGAGTGGCTCAATAGGGCAAGTTGTTGGCTGCAAAACTCATCTGGCTAGGTTAACCCTTCCAATGCCAAACCCCTGCATTAGGTTTTATGGTACATAATGTGTCAGGATTGAAAAGGTTAAACATCCTTGGTGAAGCTTAGTTTTGCTTGACTGTCCATGTGAAGTGTGTTTATCAGCCTTGTTTTATTAGTTGTGGCACTTTGTAGAACTTTATAATCGATACAGCCTTAGGGTTTAAATATCTGTACTGCTGAAATAAATTTAATTCACTCTGACTTTTTTTTATTCTTACATAAATAGCTACTGTATGTGCAAGGACTGGCAACAGATAAATTTAAGGAGTTTATGCTTTTCTTTTTTTAAACATTTTTATTGAGGTCATATAGCACATACAGCATTGTTTTACCATTTGTTCCACAAGCAAATTGAGAGGTTACAATACACGTAATAAATAGCCAGATCATCTCTCTACAAACACCCCACAGGTGTTGTTATTTCCAGTCTTCAATGACTGACCAAAATGACTAATCCAGGTGTCCTGTGGAGGCTGTATCTGTCCCATGAGACCATTAGCAAATGCTAACACAGATCTTTAGACCTTATTTTCCAACATTTCTCCAGATGACCCGACATGTCCCAATGAACCACACAGAGACATGCCAACTTCAGAGAGGCCCTCAAATAGAGGCAACAACTAGGACTCCCTGAATAAGACAGGGTTCCTTTTCTCCATTTTTTGATTTCTGTTTAACAAAGATACATAACATAATTTCAACAAAACCATTAAACCATAAAACAGGCTCACACCAGCATTCTCACATATTCCAATAAAATGTATTTGTAAAACCTGTGTCAGCCAGTGTACTTTTGTGACGAGTTTATGCTTTTTCAAGGCTTGGTTTAGTGCTTTCATCTACGATACCTGACAATGCGTACAAAAATTTAAAGCATCATCAGATACATGGCAATAATAGGCTCGAAGGCTCAGAGGTAATTAAAGTGATCACTTTTGCATAAATGTATTCTTGTTCAATAGAGAATAAAAATTTTAGTATTAGTATATGTCTGATTTACTTTATATCCAAATAATTTTTTCCATTAGAAAACAAAACTCAAATTGGAACTGGTGCCACAATGAGGGAGACAATTAACCTGTGTGTGCATGTTAATTGCTTGATGAGCATGATCAGAGAGCACTGTGCCATGTTCTTCTGCAATATCGATAATGAAGATCGTTATGGCGGGTTGACAAGCCTATTCCTTTTAGAGACTAATTGGCAAGGATTACATATGAATGAGATAAGCTATATATATAATATATAATGTTATAGCTTATATATAATGTTCATAAGATCATACAAAGTAGAGTTTATACATTTGTATTTTTCAGCTGGGAAATATTTATCATATAAAGAAATGAAAAAAAAAATCAATACTCTTGCCAAGGATGGTACATTTAAGACAAATGCCTCAGTTAATTTTTGACGCATATCTTACTTTTGTTATTAAAAACTTTGACCCCTTTTCTATAGGTCCTGAGGTACAGCATTAGAAAAAAAATTGTGTTAAGCTCTACTCATCCCACTAATAATTAACTCTTTCAATGCTAACTTTGAGTTTTATTATGCATTGTTTATATTTTTATGGTCATATATAAATAAATATCTCTCCTTAACATAAGACATAACTATTCAGCAGTTGTCACTTTTTCTTTATTTATGTGTTACACTGAGGTTTTGCTTCAGAATGAAATATGTCTTTAACCCCTTCAATTTTGCCATTTTTGCGCTATGTCGGTTCATCGATTATTCCCCTTATAGTGTACCCATGTAAACTATATATTATTTTTTCAAGGATAGATAGAGCTTTCATTTGATACCATATTTGGATGATTAGCTGAAATTTAGAATGAGAAATGTAGTAAAAACTAGACTTGTGCATTCGTCTTCGGGCGAACATGGAAACGAACACGAAGAGTGCGTTTTCGTGTTCGTTCCGAAGACACGCCGAAGAGAAGACGGCGGCGGTAAAACGTAGGCGAAGACGAAGACACACACCACGAAGATCTTCGTGATTGTCTTCGTCTTCGTCTACCATTCTCCCCCCCTCTTCTAACTTACCTTGTCTTCGCGGCAGTTCCCGGAAGTGGAAATCCGCAGGGGTTACAGGGCAGTGCGAATGAGCTTACTGGTCGCCCAATTGGTTGATGCCAGAGGAAGACCCTGCAGGTGACCAATAGGCTCACTCGCACGGTCTTTGTAACCCCTGACAGCGAACCTATGGATTTCCGCTCCCGTTAACCCCTTCGATGCTGCGTTATCTAACACAGCATTGAAGGGGTTAACGGGAGCGGAAATCCATAGGTTAAAGGGCCGTGCAAACGACCAATAGGCTCACTTGCACGGCCCCTTAACCCTTTAAAAAACAAAGTTAACCCCTAACTAATTGAACAGGGAGGGAGACCAGTGGGATCTGCCGGGTAAGTTGCAGCATTGAGGTTTTAAAACCCCAATGCTGCAACTTACCCTGCCGATGCCACTGATCTCCCTCCCTGTTCAATTAGTTAAATGTCCGTACGAGCGACTTTATTGGTCGCTCATACGGACATTTAACCCGGCACAGACTAACTAATTGAACAGGGAGGGAGACCAATGGCATCGGCAGGGTAAGTTGCAGCATTGGGGTTTTAAAACCCCAATGCTGCAACTTACCCTGCCGATGCCACTGGTCTCCCTCCCTGTTCAATTAGTTAAATGTCCGTACGAGCGACTTTATTGTTCGCTTGTACGGACATTTAATTAATTAAACAGGGAGGGAGACCAGTGGGATGTGCCGGGTAAGTTGCAGCATTGGGGTTTTAAAACCCCAATGCTGCAACTTACCCTGCAGATGCCACTGGTCTCCCTCCCTGTTCAATTAGTTAAAGACCAGTGGCATCTGCAGGGCAAGTTGCAGCATTGGGGTTTTAAAACCTCAATGCTGCAACTTACCCTGCCGATGCCACTGGTCTCCCTCCCTGTTCCATTAGTTACTTTATTGTTCGCTCGTACGGACATTTAATTAATTCAACAGGGAGGGAGACCAGTGGCATCGGCAGGGTAAGTTGCAGCATTGGGGTTTTAAAAGTCTGCACGAGCGACCAACAGAGTGGCTCGTGCAGACTTTTAAAACCCCAATGCTGCAACTTACCCGGCCGATGCCACTGATCTCCCTTCCTGTTCAATTAGTTAAATGTCCGTACGAGCGACTTTATTGGTCGCTCATACGGACATTTAACCCGGCACAGACTAACTAATTGAACAGGGAGGGAGACCAGTGGCATCGGCAGGGTAAGTTGCAGCATTGGGGTTTTAAAACCCCAATGCTGCAACTTACCCTGCCGATGCCACTGGTCTCCCTCCCTGTTCAATTAGTTAAATGTCCGTACGAGCGACTTTATTGTTCGCTTGTACGGACATTTAATTAATTAAACAGGGAGGGAGACCAGTGGGATGTGCCGGGTAAGTTGCAGCATTGGGGTTTTAAAACCCCAATGCTGCAACTTACCCTGCAGATGCCACTGGTCTCCCTCCCTGTTCAATTAGTTAAAGACCAGTGGCATCTGCAGGGCAAGTTGCAGCACTGGGGTTTTAAAACCTCAATGCTGCAACTTACCCTGCCGATGCCACTGGTCTCCCTCCCTGTTCCATTAGTTACTTTATTGTTCGCTCGTACGGACATTTAATTAATTGAACAGGGAGGGAGACCAGTGGCATCGGCAGGGTAAGTTGCAGCATTGGGGTTTTAAAAGTCTGCACGAGCGACCAACAGAGTGGCTCGTGCAGACTTTTAAAACCCTAATGCTGCAACTTACCCGGCACATCCCACTGGTCTCCCTGTTCTATCAGTTAAATGTCCGTACGAACGACTTTATTGGTCGCTCGTACGGACATTTAACTGATAGAACAGGGAGACCAGTGGGATGTGCCGGGTAAGTTACAGCACCAGGAGCCTAAAAGTCTGTACGAGCGACCAACAGAGTCGCTCGTACAGACTTTTAAAATCCCAATGCTGCAACTTACCCGGCAGATCCCACTGGTCTCCCTGTTCTATCAGTTAATAAATGATAGAACAGGGAGACCAGCGGGATCTGCCGGACAATTACGGCACCAGGAGTTGAACAGTCTGTACGAGCGACCCTATTGGTCGCCAGCAGGGGGCAGACGAGCCCCCTGCTGACGACCAATAGAGTTGCTCATACGGACATTTAAACTCCTGGCGCCAGAGCGGCTTTAACCCCGTTTTAACCCCTTAACCGGGGAAAACGAAGAAAACCCGAACACGAAGAATGTCCGCGAATATTCGCCCGAAGAGAAGACAGGACCAGGCGAATATTCGCGGAATGCGAAGTTTTTTTTTTGCCGAAGACGAGCACGAAGACGAACACGAAGAGCCCCCTGGTGCCCAAGTCTAGTAAAAACTAGTGAATTAGAAACAAACTACTAATTGTTTTAAAATTTTACCTCTGAATCCTCACAAAATTAGGTAAAGTAATGGAAAATCCCCTCCAAGTTTATCAATTCAGGTGTCCTGATTTCAGAAATACCTAATTTATATAGATTTTCCATACTTTCCCAGCACCAGGGAATATACTGTAAGGTGTACATTTTTTGTAGAATTTTTATGCTTATGGCTTAATGGGTTTGGGGGTTGTGAACAGGGGCAGGAGGATTATACTGGCTAGATGTTATGCTAGGGCAATGGGATGTAAAGTTTTTAAAAAAAATTTATTATTATCTTTTTTATATATTTTTTTATTTTATATATTTATATATATATATATATATATATATATATATATTTTTTTTTATTTTTTTTTAATGGTTAGAGGTCCTCTTAGGGACCTCCTGAACATGTTTTTAATGCCAGTAATGTCACAATGACATCACTTAGCTCACTTTATTATTATTTTTTATCATTTATATTATTTTAATGATTTTTGTATTATTATTTTTAAATGAATAACCTTTCAGGGTGAGGGACATGGTTTCTCACTCCCCTCCCCACGATCCCCTAGCACCGATCACACTGTGATCTCTATGCAGGTCCTCACAGACGTACAGCGTACAGAGATCGCAACGTCTGTGCCTCATCGGAGGACAGGATATCCCCTGCAGGGGTTATCCTGTCTTCCAATGAACTTCCATTTTAAACTGCCTGATCGCGCAGAATTCATAACAGAATACATTAATTAAGGCCATACAATTCCAAATCAATAACAGGTATTAGATTATGTTATATTCTTCAGTACATATAAAGGTGCACAATTAAAATTAACAACTTTATTAAACGGCATTGCAGAAATAAACAACATTGCACAAAGCTACTTTAGGCAACATTAAAAATTTAAAGTTAGCTATTTATTTTAAAAAGATATTTTTTTATTAAATCATGAGGTTACTTTTGGGTGATAATTTATTTCTAGATGACTCAAATTCTCCTATAACCAGAAATACCAGTGATCCTCAAGTAATACAGGTTGTCTTCCTTCCTAATGTGCACTTATTTTATAGTTGAAGATAGTACCCTATGACAATGTACCAAGCTCGTATATGAATTCATGTAGTAGAATAAAAATTGTTCATACACAAGTAGAGTCCAAATATATTGATGATATTGATGATATTTCCTTGAGCCGTGGTAATCTCAATTGTTTTGTAATGTTCATTGTTTTTTTTAGTTTTATAAAAGTCAGTATACATTAACACAATAACTCCAATATGGACAACCTTATATGATTGTAGCTATAGCTGTACGCTGTGACATTACCTTTTGTAAGACTTGTGAATTCGTCTTCGGGCAAACATAAAAACGAACACGAAGAGTGCGTTTTTATGTTTGTCCCAAAGAAGCGAAGATAGCAGCGGTAAAACATACACGAAGACGAAGACACACAACGTGAAGAATCTTGGTGTTCGTCTTCGTCTACTAATCTCCCTGGTCCCTTCCCCATCTAGTCTACCTTATCTACGCAGCATCGCAGGGGTTAACGGAAGGGGAAATCCGTAGGTTCGCCGTCAGGGGTTAAGGGGCCATACGAATGACTCTATTGGTCATCTGCAGGGTCCTCCTCTGGCATCAACCCATTGGCCCATTGCAAAACACATAATCTGATGTGAAGAATTCAGGTTTGTAATAGAATAAATTGGAATCAAGAGGCTGGCTTCCAATAAATTATTCTCCTTAAGTAAATTGCATAGAAAATATGAATCTGTGTGCGGTAGGAGTGTAAATAAAAGAGATACCATTATGAAACACACAAGATATAAATAGCAAGCTGGATCAAATGCCTCATACATCTACTTAATGGTTAGGATCAGCCACCACAATATACCCAGAAAAAGGGGTAAAATGTGCCACGTTGTGTTTCACAATGAAATAGAGATATATTTCAATAGTAGAATCAGTCATGTGAAAAAATGAAAACAAAGTAAAATCACTCACTAAAATGTTGCTTGGATTTTAGAATGAAAACCTAAATTGATTGTCTAGCGGACATTAAGGCTGGCCGGAAACTAACAGCAAAAATTTGAAAATGGTTACTTGGGGCAATTCAGTGGAAAGTCCTTCAAACATCATGAAATGAAAATCGGAGAAATGCAATTGAAGATTGCATTAAAGGTAAATAGCTACATTTACAACGCTCTTTCAAATATCTAGAGCTATTTTTTTTAGTTTATACAATGTGTCAAATTATTGAGTTTTGCATATAAATAGTCAAAGGCTTATAACAACAATACTACAATATTACATTTTATGCATAACATTTTTTTTAATCAAAAGTTTGGGGTTTTTTTAATCAAAAGTTGTACCAGAAACCTATTTTTAAGGACATTTGCAGCTAGAGAGCTAGCAGCGTGATAGAATTGTTAGACAAAAAATGGACAAATAAACGCTTGCTGCTCACTAAGCTTTAGGCTCTAACTATAAAAGTGTAGAAAGTCCAAGAGTCTCACTGTTGATTCATTCATGAATGCAGTGATATATGTTTATATGCTATATAATTGGTGCCAGGGGCATAGCCAAAGATTTCCTCATAAAATGCACATGGCTATGGCTTATTCTAGCAAGAACTGAAATTGTTTTGTGGACAATGAGTGAGCTTAGGCTGAATGTTAAAATGATAGATAACAATAAATAAAACTTTCTCTGGACTAGGAACTCATATTAGTTCTCAGTATTACAAATGGGAAATTAGAGATTTTTTTATAAAATTTCTCTAATCTGATTTTAATATTAGTGGTCAGATTAAAGTATTTAGTTTGCTATAAGACTAAAATAAATTGCTTAAATATACATATCCAATCAATACTTTACCAGCTAAATTCGTACTTTCTTCTGTCACAGTCAGTAGGATTCAGCTAAGTTGCTGGACAGTCTTATGGACAGGTTTCCCTTCAGAAGTTTCTATCCCCCCCTACCCCTTCCTAAAATCCTTCTTATCTTAAATCACCCAATATTTTGGGAGGGGAAGTACTACCACTCAACTATGATGTAATTCACTTACATTCCTCAAAAATACAATTACCTGCAGGAGCCAATATAATTAAAATTTTACTTTAAAAACATCTGGGCCATGTCATTAGATCACCTCTGAAATTAACATGGAGCCATTAATCTAATAGAGAGTTAACTCCATGCATGAAGTTTCCAGACATTCAATCACCAAATATCTTCTTAGGAGAATGGAGTATAGAAACTTTGCAATTTGTGCTGTGGTTAAGTAAACTCCTTCATCATGCCAAGGGCATACAGTACAATATATTAATATTATTAAAATCCTTTGATTTTACTTTGATACTTTGTTTTATATACTTTCAATTAAGCAAATAAGCATATAACTCATGCAATATTAATAATGAAGATAACACTAGTTAGATATATAATTGTGAAAGCTTATCTCAGACTGACTAGTCCAGAGAATTTATAACTTGTGAATCTGATTTTATAGTCTTCCAGAATCGTTGATATTAATGTCTTTGTCTTTAAACTATGAACTTAAATTCACTTTTACTCTAATGAACAAGTAAACAACATGGCTTCCAATCAGCATTATGTCCTAATATAAGTTTACATTGAGTGTATTGAGGTATTTGTATGTTGTTTAACATGCTACTACATTTTGAAAATAAAATGTCTGAGTCTTTACATCAGGGAACATTGGCAGACTACATGGGTAGAATGCTTCTTATCTGCTGTCAAATTTTATGTTTCTAAATATACATTTTTGTATTTATTTATTTATATATAAATAATTGCCAGATTATTATTTTTACCAGCTGTTTAAATGTATTTTCTTTCTTATAAGAAAAACACTACATAAAAATGGCAACTTATTATCTAATTCTTGGGAAGTAATGTCCTAGCATTTTAGTCTGCTTTGTATTTTTTTTTCCTAAGCCCTTTATTTAAACTACCACACTGAAACCATAATTTAAAAAACACAGAAATTATTATTTGGCAGTTTTCACATAATGTAGTAAACACCTTATTAATACTAAACGTACTATTTTATATTTTTTTCTCCCACACAGCTGTTTTAGAAATATTTTCCCTCCCACGCAGAAGTTTGTCAAGATTCCACAGTGGTGCAGAGGTTAACATACTGTAAAAAAGACTCATTAAGAACTGCTTCCTATTTGACTGATTCACCCCAAATGAAGGCAAATGAGCTGACTAATCAATGTAAGAATAATAACCTTTCCTTGCATTATAATTTTCTTGTAATTACCTCTATTATCTCTAAATAGAACTGCAAAAAAAAGAGAAACAGTCATTATTACACTATTTTTGTAGATGGACAACCACAAACTATAGTTTTGTAAGAATAGGTAATAGTCTCCCAAAGGACAATTATGCAGGACATTATGTTTCTACAAACCATCCGTTACATAAAATTGAAAGGTGCTATATTAAGTATTGAATGCAAAATGGTGAGCAGGGTCTGATTGACAGTGGAGCACACACAGCAAATGCTTGAGGGCCTCAGCATAGTGAGTGATGTTAATATGAAGAATAGAACTAGGAGGGATAATGTGAAAAGGTTGCCAAGCATGATAAAATAATAATGGAAAAACGGAATAGGAGAGAAAAGAGGTAAGGATAAGGGGTCAGTAACTTATGGGCAAAAAATTGCCAAACAGTGAGGAAGGAAAAAAAGAGCTTGTTAAAGGCAAGAAGGGATCCAAGGAGGAGTACATAAAAAAAGTTTTGGTAAAGGAAACTTTTTTTAGCCCCTTCAATCCCAGGGGTTTTTGGTACTTCAAGTCCCGGAGCAATTTTGCCATTTTTGCGCTACGTTGGTTCAGTGATTATTCTCTTTTCCTTTGAATAGTAAACTAGATGATTAGCTGAAAATTTAGAATGAGAAATGTAGTAAAAGCTAGCAAAAATTAGAAAAAAAACACCTAATTTTTTTATACATTTTCCCTCTGAATCCTCACAAAATTAGGTAAAGTTATGGAAAATCTCCTCCAAGTTTATCAATTTAGGTGTCTTGATTTAAGAAATACCTAATTTATATAGATTTTCCATACTTTTCCAGCACTTATAGGGAACATACTATAAGGTGTACATTATTCGTAGAATTTTTATGCTTATGGGTTAACGGGTTTGGGGGTTGTGAACGGGGGCAGGAGGGTTATACTGGGTAGATGTTGTGTTAGGGCAATGGGATGTAAGGTTTTTTTTTCTTTTTTTCTTATCTTTTTTATATATAGATTTTTTTAAATTTATTTTATTTTTTGTATTTTTTTATATAGATTTTTTTTTTAAATGGTTAGAGGTCCTCTTAGGGACCTCTTGAACATGTTATTAATGCCAGTGATATCACAATGACATCACTTAGCTCACTTTATTATTATTATCATTTATTGTTTCATATAGCGCCATCAAATTCCGTAGCGCTGTACAATGGGTAGACAGGACATAACAAGTAGCACGTAACTGTCACGACACAGCGTAGGAAGGAGACACTGAAGTCAGGTAGGACTGGTAAGGGAAGGTCCAGAGAGTCGAGGTCAGGATACCAGAGAACAGGAACATTGTGGGATAAGCCGAGGTCATGATACCAGAGAACAGGAGTGTCGTGGGATAAGCTGGGTCAATAACAGGAAAACAACTGGAACACGTACTGAGAAAGGCACTACCGAGATAGGCACGACCATCAGAAGGCAATGGCTGTAGGTTTCAGAGTCTCTTATATAGGCACAGGAGTTTGGCACTAATTAGGGATTTCCCGCCAAACATTCAAAGTCCCGTTACGTCACTTCCTCTGCGGCCATCTTGCGTGTGGCGTATTTATAACCTCCCAGTATAAGGCGATGCAGTTTCCGACGGCGCCACTAGGTGGCGTGAAGAGGATCGTGTCCGGACACCAGAGCTGAACCTGTCTCCTGGCTGCGGCTGCCGTGATCCCAGCGTGGAGGCGGGAGGTTTCCCTCGCCGTTGCGGCGGCTGCTGCTCCCATGCAGAGGCGGGGGGTCTCTCTCTTCTTCGCGGTGGCTGCCGGGCAGAGGCAGGGGGTCTCCCTCTTCTTCACGGCGGCTGTGGCTGCTGTGCGGAGGTGGGAGGTCTCCCTCTTCTTCGTGGCGGCTGTGGTTGCCGTATAGAGACGGGGGGTCTCCCCCTTCTTCGCGACGGCTGCGGTTGCCGAACAGGGGACCCGGAGGATCTCCCTGCCAGGTATGTGACAGTAACATAATGACTAACTGTTTTTTTTTACTCCGTTTCTTTTTTCAGCATGGGAATGCTCCCCGCGATCCCCCTGCACCGATCACACTGTGATCTTTATGCAAGTCCCCACAGACTTGCATAGAGATCATAGCGTCTGTGCCTCATCCCTGCAGGGGATATCCTGTCCTCCCATGAACTTCTGGGTAACGTCAGCAGTGACACAACCCGGAAGGGAATGCCTGTTCGGGCATTTAAAAATGGAACAGCTTTCCAGCTTTCCAGCTTTCATGCCAGAAGCTGTTACATCAGATCAGAGAGTAGAAAGCCGGCGATGCTGGCTTCTGCTGTCAGGGGGGAGTCCAGGCTGTCAAACAACAAAAAGGGCAGGACGTACCGGTATGTCCATAGTGGATTTTTGGGATATGTTTTTTGGACGTATCGGTACGTCCATTAAGGAACTGAAGGGTTTAATATGTGTATTTGTTATGTTTAGCTACTTAAAGATCATCTATGCTGGTTAACGTACAGAGTGTTATAGGTATGTGTAATCTAAATAAAGTTTGGAATTATTCTGTATTTCTAATACTCCACTTAGTTTAAAAAAAGTGTTAAATGCTTTCATGACTAAAAGAATGAGGACAATTAAAGAATTGCTTGTGTGGACATTCAACAGTATTAAGAATGACATTTTGTTCTGTGAATTGTCATTTGTTTTTAAATATATGTATTGATTATGTCTTGAAATTATTTGTTTGGGGTTTTTTGTTTGTTTATTTTAGCTAATGGGGAAGGCCATCTGTGCTGGAGAAAATACATGTTGCTGTGGTTTTGTCTGGCCTTGCAAATCAGATATAGATTATATTGGCAAACGTATTGGGACTCATCTCTTAATTATTGAATTCAGGGACTTTAATCAAATCCATCCCCATAGGTGTATAAAATCAAGCACCCAGCCATGCAGCCTGCATTTACAAACGTTTGTGAAAAAAATGGGTCATTCTAAAGAGCTCAGTGTGTTCAAGAATGGTATTGTGATAGGATGCCACCTTTGCAATAAGTCACTTTGTGGAATTTCATCCCTGCAAGATATTTCATGGTCAACTGTAGGTGGTATTATTGGAAAGTGGACGCATTAAGGTAAGCAGGAACTCAGCCATGAAATGGAAGACCACGTAAAGTCAAGGAGTAGGGTCACTAAACGCATGGTGCGTAAAAGTGGCCAATGCTGTGCTGATTCCATAGCTGAAGAGTTCCAAACTTCCACTGGCTTTAATATCAGCACAAAAACTGTGTGTGGAGGGAGGGGGGTCCAAGTGCAATGTTAAGCATCAGATCAAGTGTTGCAAAGCACACAGCCACTGGACTCTGGAGCTCTCAAAACGTGTTCTGTAATGTGATGAATCAAGCTTCTCTTTTTGGCAGTCTGATGGCAAGTCTTGGTTTGGAGGATGCGCAGATGACATTGGACTGTTTTTCAGAGGTTGGCTAAACCGCTTACTTTTAGGGAATTAATGGTTCAGCATACCAAGACAATGCTATGCTTCTAAGTTTGTGGAAACATTTTGAGGAAGGCCCTTTTCTATTTCAGCATGACTGTGCCCCTGTGCACAAAGCAAGGTTCACAAATGGTTGGATGAGTTTGGCCTACACAGAGCCCTGACCTCAACCCCACCAAACACCTTTCAGGTGAACTGGAACAGAGATTGCGAGCCTGGCCTTCTTGTCCAACATCAGTGCCTGACAAATACTAGATGAATGGGCAAAAATTCTCAAAGAAACACTCCAAAATCTTGTGGAAAGCCTTCCCAGAAGAGCAGAAGCAGTTATAGATCCAAAGGGGGTACCAACTACATATTAATGCCTGTGTATTTAGAACGTCCTTGTTGGTGTAATGGTGTCCCAATACCTTTGTTCATATAATGTGTCTTTACTGTTTAACCCTTCATGTCAATTGACGTACCAGGCACGTCATGAAAAAACAGTCAGTTAAGGACAATTGATCGCTTTCTTCACAAGAACAGCGTTGCTTTAATGCCTCGAGGCATTCTGCAACACCGAGATCAGCAGCAGGGGCCCCATCAGTGCGGCGACTGACACCTGATTTAAAAGAGCTTAGAGACAATCAACGATCGCCTCCTAAGCTTAATGTAGCTGAAATGCCTTGATAGTGAGGCATTCAGCTACACTAAAAACCCACCCCAGGATGACCGCTCTTTGGAGCACCACTGAGAGAGGTTTTTCCTCTCGCAAGATGGCGGCGCCCTTTACCAAAAAAAACGCGTTCCCAAGATGGTTTCTTCACAGCTACTGCATTTTTTTTAAATTACCGCTATACTTACAAAGTTACATAGGCTGGAAAAAAGACATGTATCCATCAAGTTCAGCCTTTCCCATATCTGTTTATTTCTTGCTGTTGATCCAAAAGAAGGCAAAAAACCCAGTTGTAGCTCTTTCCAATTTTGCACAAACTAGGGGGAAAAAATCCTTCTTGACCCCAGAATGGCAGTCAGATCTCTCATTGGATCAAAAAGCTGTTTCCCCATAATTTAAAAATTATATCCCTGAATATTATGTTTTTGCAAGTACACATCTAATTGTTGTTTAAATGTCTCTACAGACTCTGAAAAATCTATCTCTGCGGGCAGAGAATCCCACATCCTTATTGTCCTAACTATAAAAAACCCTTTCTTCCAGTCTAAAGGCGTGACCATATAGGGGTATAAGGCATTTCTGGAGGCAGAGTGGCATATAGGGGGTTAAAAGGCATATCATAGGGCACAGTGGCATATAGAGGGTTAAAAGGCATATCATGGGGCACAGTGGCATATAGGGGGCAGGTTGGAAAATAAGAGGGAATAAAAACAACAAAATTTTTTCCCCAATCATAGCTTTTATTAAATATGGAAAAATTGTTTACATTAATTAATATTTGCTAGTAAAAAAAATTTCCTATAGGGTTGTCTTATATTCAGCCCCCCCCCTAAATTAATATTCAGATTTTGGGGGGTTGTCTTATAATCGAGCAAATACGGTAATTCATTTTTCATTTAAGATTTTTCTTCTAATTGAGGTATTTGTTGCAATTTTACTAACACATTGTATAGATAAATCATTTTTTTATACACAGTAAAAACAATGTTTAGCCCCTTCGTGAAAATAGCTGTTTTAACATTTCTGTTGTGGTTGTGTTTAGCTGTAATTTTCTTCTTCCTCATTTACTGTATTGACACAAGCCATATATTGGGGTTTTTTTCAGGACAAGAAGCACTTTCTTTAGATACCATTATTTTGATCGTATCATATAATTTAGAAGATAGAGAAAAGATAAATGATAGATTGGCAGAATGTACAGACTAACTGGAGAAAACTAAAATGGAAAGAAGAAATATAAAAGGTTTTTAAAGATAGTGGAAGAAGTCATCAAAGAGGATGAAGAATGAGACAGGACAAAAAAAGTGCAAGAGAGCGCCCAAGGAAGAGAAAATCAGAAGAAAAAGAGTTACTGCAAGAAGGGTGCCAGAGACTAGACTAAACTTACAGAAATAAAAACAGAGTGAAAAAAAGCTTGCGAAAGGTAGAAAAAGGAAAAAGGGAAGCAGAAAAAAACAGGGAAACAAGAGTAAAATGTATAAAAAAGAGACTGTATGCATTAGACAGATAGCTGAAAAAGTGAGAACTATGTAAGGCAATCAGAAAAATTAATTATCTTGTATTTTAGAAAAACCCTCCTGAGGAGTGCTTTACAAGTCTCATATCTTAGTGTTAGAATTTTTCTTTGATGAAATGTCATTTTCTTAAATATACTTACTGAATTTGTTGGAAAATACAGAACATTCATTCTGTATAGTTGTGTGCAGAGCAAATACCATTTGATGATCACTTAATCTCACCCCAATGTGTACTGTGAGAAGGGAAAAAAACACTTAACCGCCAATTAGATCAAATGAAAAATGAGAAAGAGAGCTAACACATGGGTAACTAAAGTGTAAAAAGTGTTTCTAATTTGATTTGGTAGAGATCCCAGAATACTTCTGAGAGCCCAATTATTGAATTGGCTAAGATCCCAGAATAGTATTCTGGGAACTCAGCCAACACAAAAATTGTGTTGCCTAATTATTCTGCCATCTCAGGCAATCAAATAATTGGGCTTTCCTCTGTATTCTGGGATCTCAGCCAACTCAATATAATTAATTTTTATTGGGGTTCTGCCGTTCACAGAACTTGAAAGAACTGTGTTAGGTCTGAGGTAATCCTTGCTAATGTTTATTTTTTCTTGACTGAGAATGTACAGAGTTTTTACTTGGTTCTTATACTACGTCTACATTTAATTTAGTCAGGCCAAGTAGAGGTTAGATGAAGTACATGGACAAAAATTTATCAATTTTGGGTACTCGTACACACTGCATACCTCATGGAATAGCTATAAGGGAAGGGCTTTCAATGGTTTCCATGTAGCATTTTCTGTACGTTCATCACCATATATGTAAAAGTGCACCATATATGTAAAGTAGGTATTTGCATATATTGCATATATTCTCATATATATGTAATGTGTAATCATTTTCAAGGTATATTCTAACAAGATGTATTGACATATCAGTATGGTAACAGGGGACATGCAATGCCCTGGACATGGAGAATAGTGCCCAACATTTTCCACTTCATGGATTTTAGGATTTTCATGGGTTTAGGATGCATTTTGGGACTGGGTAAACTGAAATTAATGAATACTCTAGTTTAACTTCAAATATAAACATTTCCATCTATGACCTATGAAAATATGAAACAATCGGACATGCCTTAAATGTGCATTTCCTTTTAGACAAAACATTACTTGCACAAACTAATATATGGAACAAATAAACCTTAGCCGGTCTGTTATTTATGTTTTCCCTAGAAAGTCTAATCACACAAAAACATCACAGAAACGTCAAAAAAAGTTTCTATGACAGCAGTGTATCAGTGCTTGATGTATGTATCTAATGCTTAATTTTGTTACAAAGTGTATTTCTTAAAAAATTTGCAGCAGAGTAGGCAGAACAGCATACCTTAAGAGTCCCAGCAGAGGGCATTCTGCAGGCTTTGTCACACAACTTGATGTAGCAATTAGATCTTACAGATCATATTCTCTCAGAACTAGCCACAAATGTTGAATATATTGTATATCTGATTGAATACTGTTGCCTTGTGTCATGCCCCTCTCACCCTTACCTGCTCTCCCCTGCTGTCCTCCGTTACAGCATGCCATCCACAAGCTCGCGGTAGCGCGGTAGGCCGAAACCGCGGCCTAAAGTTTCAGCAAACCCAAGGAATGACTTCCAGGTGTTGTCCAAGCATCAACACAATGCAGTACACCTGTAGCAGGGTGGTAACACCAGCAATCCCCATTAAGCATCCACCAATGAAGGCCACATACAACACTAATGAATCAGGTGCTATGGATTTAACCCTGCCTAGCAACCAATCCAGTAAGGAGCTTGTTCAGCACAGGGGAGGAGTAGATACCTGCAGCACTATAAAAACCCCTCCAATTGTGAACACTTTACTCCAGTGTTCCAGAACTTTGGTTCCTGTATGTCGGTGGACTTCAGCTTCCTGTTCTCCTCTGCTCGCTCTGCTACAGACACTCTATTGGATTCTTCGTTACCAGACCTTCGGCTTCCCTATTGGACTACCCCGTTTGCCTGTTACCTGACCCTTGCCTGGACTACCGTTTATTCTGCTCGCCGCCTGCCCTTGACCTATTGCTTGTTTACTGACACCGCTTTGGACAATCCTCTGCTCTTACGCTCCCAGCCCAATCCTGACAATACACTGGAGTCAAATGGAGCTGGCAGGGATGGTCGATGCTATCGCAGCGCTTACACAGCAGCTTACTACGCTATCCCATACGGTACAAGGTATACAAGAAAACCAAGCTACCTTACAAGCCCAGTTCCAGGGACTACAACCGGCCCCAGTGCAACCTCCAGCACTAAATCAACCTCCTCCTGTTCCGAACGCAGGACCTCCTGGTTTCGATATGGCTGCTAGTCCTGAACCCCATGTCAAACTGCCTGCTTGTTTTGCAGGTGACCGAGCCCTGTACCGCTCATTTATTACTTCCTGCGAACTGTTATTTACATTGAAACCCAGGACATATGCCACAGACTATGTTAAGGTCCGTACTGCCATATCACTGCTCGCTGGCACTCCTCTATCTTGGGCGCATCACCTGTTACATACCAACAATCCTATCCTGGACTCCTGGATGTCCTTTTGTCACGCTATGGGTGCCCTGTACGATGACCCCCATAAAAGGGTCACTGCAGAAGCCACAATAAGAACACTACGACAAGGGCGTCGTCCTGTGGAGGACTATGTATCAGACTTCCGGAGGGTAGCGGTAGAAACAGAATGGAATGAACCTGCCTTACGTGATCAATTTCGCTTGGGCCTTTCCGATCCACTAAAGGATGAGTTGGCTCGTACCGGAATTCCTGAATCCTTGGATGATCTGATTGTCCTGGTAACCCAGATAGATCGGAGACTCCGGGAGAGACGTATGGAACGATCTACCAATCTTCCTCTTCGTTCAGTTTCTACACCACGTCCTCCCATACCTGTTTCCTCTACACCAGTTACCACTACAGAGGAACCCATGCAATTGGGAGCGACCCGTGGACCCCTTACTGAAGCTGAAAAGGCCAGAAGAAGACGGATGAACCTCTGTCTATACTGCGGTGTATCTGGTCATCTAGTTCGTCTCTGTCCTGAGTTAGCAGCCAGAGGTAAGCCAAATCCCATACAATATCTGTTACTCCTGGGTGGGATGGCCCCTCATTTATCTCTCCTTGTCTCCCTACAGTGGATGCATAACAAGAGTCCACAAAACGCTATCATTGACTCTGGGGCCAGTGACTGCTTTATGGACTGCAATTTAGCCAAAAAACTGAACATACCCACACGACCCAAGAGGCAACCCCTGACGATACTTCTCGTCGATGGCAGCAACATCAATTCAGGACCTGTTACCACGGAGACAATACCCATTACCGTATGTATCGGAGTAAACCATAAAGAGACGCTTAGTTTCAATTTGGTACAATCACCTTTATTTCCTTTGATCCTTGGACTTCCTTGGCTGAAAATTCACAACCCCACTATTAATTGGGCTACGGGACATGTTACGTTTGCTTCTCAACACTGTAAAGAACACTGGTTCTTTTCTGCTTCTACCCTACATGCCACGTCTTCTGAGAACCCAGAGATACCTATACCCTACCGAACTTTTAGTAAAGTATTTGACAAACAAGAGGCTAATAAACTACCCCCACATCGTCCATATGACTGTCCTATCGACCTACTTCCTGGGGCCCCCATACCATTTGGACGCATATACCCCCTCTCCGAACCCGAATTAAAGACACTTAAGACTTACATTGAAGAGAACTTAAAAAATGAGTTTATCAGACCTTCCATTTCTCCCGCTGGTGCTCCCATATTTTTTGTCGGGAAGAAGGATGGAGGGCTTCGTCCATGTGTGGATTACAGAGAACTCAACAAGGTCACTATCAAAAACAAGTACCCTCTACCTTTAATTTCGGAATTAATGGACAGACTTAGAGACACACAAATTTACACTAAATTAGACCTACGAGGTGCATATAATTTGGTACGGGTAAAGGAAGGACATGAATGGAAAACGGCTTTCCGATCAAGGTATGGTCACTTTGAATACCAAGTCATGCCGTTCGGGCTCTGCAACGCCCCTGCCACTTTTCAACACTTCCTCAATGACGTGTTCAGGGATATGTTGGACTCTTTTGTTGTGGTTTATCTCGATGACATCCTGGTCTACTCACCATCTCTCACCATTCATCGTGAACATGTGAAACGTGTCCTTTCCCGTCTCCAACAACATGAACTCTATGCTAAATAAGAAAAGTGCATTTTTGAAACCACCTCTGTTGAGTTCTTGGGATTCGTGTTAACTCCAGGGAGCATCAAGATGGATCCTAAAAAGGTTTCTGCCATCCTGGACTGGCCCGTTCCTACCTCCGTTAAAACCGTACAGAAATTTGTAGGTTTCTCAAACTTCTATAGGAAATTCATTAAAGGCTTCTCCAGGCTCATCGCTCCCATCACTCAGTTAACCAAGAAACATGTACCGTTTGTTTGGTCCCCTCAAGCACAACAAGCTTTTGATGAATTAAAGCAACGTTTCACTACGGCTCCTATTCTAGCCCTGCCTGACCCCAAGAAACCATTTTTTGTGGAAGTAGATGCCTTGGAGACTGCAGCGGGTGCCATCCTGTCCCAACGACAAGGTGATGGAGAGACGCTCCATCCTGTATCGTTCTTCTCCAGACGTTTCTCCCCAGCAGAAATTAACTACAGCGTAGGGGACAGAGAACTATTGGCCATAAAAATGGCACTAGAGGAATGGCGTCATCTTCTCGAAGGGGCTAATCATCCGGTTACTGTTTTTACTGATCACAAGAACTTGGAGTATCTGCAGGGGGCTCGTCGTCTATGCCCCAGACAAGCCAGATGGGCTCTGTTTTTCACTCGATTTACATTACATATAACTTATAGACCAGGTTCACGCAATGGAAAGGCTGATGCCTTAACCCGATTACATGGACCACCTACAAACTCTAAGACAGACACAGTTCTCCAACCTGGTCATTTCTTGATAACACATAATGCAATAAGAAAAACTCTGCAGACACACTCTCAAGTGGATTCCTATCTATCCCAATACCCTTTTCTTACCGAAAGACATGGCCTTCTTTACAAAGACGCTCTTCTTTTTGTCCCCCCTGCTGTTCGTACCAAAGTGCTACATACGGTACATGACCACCCACTGGCGGGCCATGGAGGTATTAAGAAAACACTCGAATTCACACAACGTTCGTTTTGGTGGCCCAATATGAAAAAGGACATTGAACAATACATACGATCATGTGATGTATGCGGGCGTTCTAAAGGCACCAACACAAGACCCGCTGGATTATTGCAACCATTGCCAGTGCCAACAAGTCCTTGGGCCGAGATAACTGTGGACTTTATCATAGAACTCCCACCCTCACAAGGCTACACCACCATTATGGTGGTTGTGGATCGCCTGACTAAAATGGCACACTTCATTCCCACTACAGGATTACCTACTGCGGCTAAGACTGCGGACATTTTCATCAAAGAGATCTTCCGTCTTCATGGTATTCCACAGACTATCCTCTCTGACCGTGGTGTTCAATTTACCTCTCACTTCTGGTCTGCCTTTTGTCGTGGTTTGGGCATACAAAGACTACTGTCATCCGCATATCATCCTCAAACCGATGGACAGACAGAGCGAACAAACCAAACCCTAGAGCAATATCTCCGTTGTTATGTCACCCACCTTCAAGACGACTGGCTTTCCCTGCTACCAACAGCAGAGTTTGCTTACAACAATCACCTACATAGTTCCATCGGCATGTCACCCTTCAAGGCCAACTATGGTTATCATCCATCCTTTATTCCACAACTTCCTGCGATAACCCAGGTTCCCCAAGTCACAGACCGAATCAGACTGCTTAACCAAGGTTTTGCTTTATTACAGGAGACTCTGAGAAAAGCACAACAAGCCTACAAGGATCAAGCAGATAAACGACGTAAGCCTTCTCCCGTGTACCAAATTGGGGATAAGGTGTGGCTCTCCTCAACTCATGTTAAATTGTCCTGCCCTACCAAGAGATTGGGTCCCAAGTTCCTAGGCCCCTTCGCAATCACGAAAGTCATCAGTCCTGTAGCGGTCTCCTTACAGTTGCCGAATACATGGCGTGTTCATCCTACATTTCATGTCTCATTGCTCAAAAAATGGATACCGGACACAACACAAAGAAGACCTCCTGCTCCCCCTCTTCCCGTAGTGGTAAACGATTCAGAGGAGTTCGAGATCCAAGAAATCCTCGATTCTCGCAGACGTCGAGGGCGATTGGAGTACTTGATCCACTGGAAAGGGTATGGACCAGAAGAGCGATCTTGGGAACCAGCTGCCAATATCCATGCTCCAGCACGCCTTAGAGCATTCCATCGAGCGCACCCTGAACGCCCAGCACCAAGACGCGCCCGGAGGTCGCGCATTGGAGGGGGGTCCTGTCATGCCCCTCTCACCCTTACCTGCTCTCCCCTGCTGTCCTCCGTTACAGCATGCCATCCACAAGCTCCGCGATCGCGGAGTAGGCCAAAGCCGCGGACTGTAGTAGCGGCGTCTTCCCGCGATCGCGATCGCGGTAGCGCGGTAGGCCGAAACCGCGGCCTAAAGTTTCAGCAAACCCAAGGAATGACTTCCAGGTGTTGTCCAAGCATCAACACAATGCAGTACACCTGTAGCAGGGTGGTAACACCAGCAATCCCCATTAAGCATCCACCAATGAAGGCCACATACAACACTAATGAATCAGGTGCTATGGATTTAACCCTGCCTAGCAACCAATCCAGTAAGGAGCTTGTTCAGCACAGGGGAGGAGTAGATACCTGCAGCACTATAAAAACCCCTCCAATTGTGAACACTTTACTCCAGTGTTCCAGAACTTTGGTTCCTGTATGTCAGTGGACTTCAGCTTCCTGTTCTCCTCTGCTCGCTCTGCTACAGACACTCTACTGGATTCTTCGTTACCAGACCTTCGGCTTCCCTATTGGACTTCCCCGTTTGCCTGTTACCTGACCCTTGCCTGGACTACCGTTTATTCTGCTCGCCGCCTGCCCTTGACCTATTGCTTGTTTACTGACACCGCTTTGGACAATCCTCTGCTCTAACGCTCCCAGCCCAATCCTGACACCTTGTTTCCTTTACCTCCCAATACCCACACGTGGAAGAGTCTCATATTTACAAAATGAGACATCAACCGCATAAATCTGATTTGTATGCGGAACGGTTGAGTGAGTTGAATGAATGTGTAAGATTGCGATCACAAGGAGGAAATCTAAAATGGGGAGTTTTTGGAGCGAGCAGAGCGAAGATACCATATAAAAACGGCAATTAGATTTGCATCAGTAAACTCTTGCTGTCTGAACTCCCCTCATAAACGTGCATATCCAAATTTGAGAGAAATTTATGAATCCTGTATGCTTGCCCAAGTGTATGTTTGGGAAACAAAAAAAGATCTGAATTTAGGATGGTATAATTACAAACAGTGGTCTTGCAACAACATTGAACCCTCAACGTTCTATTGGATATCTGCAGAGAAACGAAAAAACCTAAATATTGTAAACCCCATTGTCCTAGGCATTCTCAAAATATCCTCTAAAATTAGGAAAAGATTCATTTCAGAAAATTATACCTCATCATCAACCCCACTAGAGGTGTTACAAGTAGACATTAAAGATCTAAACCTGAAATCTTGGCTATATGTGGGTATAAAAAGATTGACAGACATAATACCATCTAATCGACAAATGGGATTTGAAGAACTCCAATGTAAATATGGGTTAATGAAGAAAGAAATATTCACCTACTTAAGGTTAAAGAGCTACTTTGAAATAAAGATTGTTGTCCTACCGATAGCATTAGACAAATTAATAGAAGCTAATCATAAGATCAAATTAATCACAAAAATTAAAGATCCATTGAGAAATCAAGTTCTATAGTCAAACGGGAACTAAACTTAGGGAGAACTAACAATCAAGAAATTTGGTATAAAGCATGGTCTGCCACAAGGAAAGCAATCCATTGTATAAATCTCCAAGAAATGTTTTTTAAAATGTTAGATTTTACAGGTCCTGTGCAGGCTTTAATTTTATGAAAAATGTTTTCTTATCAGGTCCCTGAAAAGTCCCTCCAATTTTTCAAAATTGCCAGTTTGCACAAGGAATACATCAAACTAAACAATCATGTCCAAAGCAGATCTTAGCCATATATTCCTGTTGCAGAAGTTTTAGGATGTTGCATAATAAATGCCTGCTGTTCATACTTTAGAGAAAACATTCAAAAATGTTTGGTTTTTTTATTGAATATACACTAATACTTAAAAATCAAACATTTTCAAACTACTGAAAAGCAGTAAGAAAGGGAAGAAAAAGTAAGAAAAAGAAATGATCAACCTTTGAGGAAGTCAACTAAAACATTCTTAAAACATTAAAAACCCATCTTAAACCATTAAGTAAGCCAGTCAGAACCAGTTAATACGCTAATAAAAGATTTTAGCAAAGTATTCAGTAAGTTTGTGGGCTTCTACGAGCTTTATAATTGGATAGGCTGCTGCCACAGTTCACAGAAGGAACTGATGTAATTTGAAAATAGAAAAACATTGGGTGATATGTTTTACATTAAAGATGTGAAATGATAAAAATGTTCTGACAGAAGAGTTAGCATACACATCATATTCAGGAAATATATATTTTTGTAACCTTTTTTGTTAAAAAGCTTAAGCATAAAGCCTTCACTATGTATGTTAAAGGATATAGAATTTGGTGATAGGGTTTATAAAATATATTAGTACAATATATATATATATTGACTTGACCAAATATCAAAGATTAGTTGGTTGATTCACAACTAAAGTTGGCATTTGCAAAAATGATTGTCCAGAGGTACTACCACGTGGAACTGTGACAATAAAATAGTTGTGTCAGCATGGACGTGTTTAAGGGGAGAAATATAAGGATATAGTCATGGTGAATCTGACAATGGCAACTTTCTAGGAGCAATAAAACTGTATTCAAAACTATTTAAATCCTTGCAAGCATAACTGGGAAGGAATGGTCAGGATTGGTAGCTGGGGATCCACAGTGCAGAACCTGGGCACAAGCTAGAGCAGGCGTAAGGACACAGGTGCAGCAGTCCACAAACGAAGCTGAGGTCAAGGATTGGAGAAGTCAGGATAACCGTGAGACGAAGCCAAACTGGAGAAACACAGAACCACAAACACAGCCAGGAGAAACAAGATACGAATCTCTTTGACAGGCAGTTTGTGGACAGCTAAGGAGCCCTTAAATAGCCCCAAGGCAGATAACCCCGCCTCCAGCTAATTGCAGGGATAAACTTTATAACAGTACTGTCTCTTTAAATCGCGGGCTGCGCATGCGCAGTCCGCTGCATGAGAAAACAGTCGGCCATCTTTGATGTGCCGCTCGCATGCGTAGTTGGCCATTTCGTCAATACTTTGTGGTAACTGTACTACTCATAGCAAGTATATATATGTGTGTGTACTAAAGTCATTGCTCCAAAGTCTTAATCAATAATTATTCAATTAGTTGGTTACTCATCTCTTAGCTTGTCATACTGTGGCAAGAGTATATTGTGAGGTTTAAAGAGATTGATGATCATAGTGGAACATCCGCTAGTGATAAAGTTCTAAAAGATCAAGTCTTGCACATTCAGAATGCAAATGAACAGTCCAATGATAATGGTACAAGTATGGCAAATATGAAGGATTCAGTAGAATATCATTAATAAAGACATGGATTACATTCCATGTACACCGCATTCCTTGAACCTGGATAGTGTTTATACAGTTGAAAGTTGTGATACAGTAGTTAGTTTTCACTTTTTTAGTAACTCTTAAATGTTTGCTCATCATCTACTAAACAATAGGAAAAGGTATGTTAAGGCCTAAAAGATAGTGGTAGTGACAGAATAGCCTACCTGGACAGCCTGAGGAGTACATGATGAGCAGCCAAGGCTGCATCTACCTAGGTATTGTGAGAAAATTACCGTATTTGCTCGATTATAAGACGAGGTTTTTTTCAGAGCAAATGCTCTGAAAAATACCCCTCGTCTTATAATCGGGGTCGTCTTATAATCAGACCTCAAATAGGTCTGACTATGAGACGACTAAGATCCAGATCCCCCGCAGCTGCAGGGGACCTGCATCCTCCTGTCTCATCCCCCCCCCGCCCCACTTACCGGTACTTCTGAGTCCCTGGTGTGTAGCTGGGGCAGCGTGTAGATGTCTACGCGATTTGCGTAGACAACTTCCGCTGCAGCAGGAAGGAGGCGTGGCTAGCAGCGGGGGTTGTCTGCGTCCATCACGCAGACCTTCCCCGACTGTCAGAGATCAGAGTTCCCCGCACCGGTGCCGGAACTCTGATCTCTGACAGTCGGGGAAGGTCTGCGTGATGGACGCAGACAATCCCCCGCTGCTAGCCACGCCTCCTTCTGGCTGCAGCGTAAGTGCGTGGGATCTATACGCTGACCCGGCTACATGACAGGGAAGTCAGAAGCACCGGTAAGTTTGGGGGGGGGCGGGGAGTGTTAAATGGGGGGCATAAGGCTTTTCTGGAAATGCCTTTTTAACCCTCTATATGCCACTCTGCCTCCTGAATGCCTTAAACCTCCCTATATGCCACTCTTCCCCATAATATGCCTTTTAACCCTCTAAATGCCAGAGTGGCATATAAGGGTATAAGGCATTTCTGGAGGCAGAGTGGCATATAGGGGGTATAAGGCATTTCTGGGGCAGATGTGCATAACTGGGGGGCAGGTTGGAAAATAGAAGGAAATAAAACCAAAATATTTTTCTCAATCATAGCTTTTATAAAAAAAAAACAATAGTTTAGATGAATTAACATTTACTGGTAAAACTTTTTTCCTATAGGGTCGTCTTATATTCAGGCTTTTTCTTTTTTTCCTAAATTAATACTCAGATTTGGGGGGTCGTCTTATAATCGTGCAAATACGGTACGTAGGCTTAAGAAAACTATAGGTCATGCAACAGAAAGACATATTTTCTGAACATGAAGCTAAAACACGTAACAAAAAGATGGAAACTCTAGATGTCACTTTCATGATTGTTGTGAGGAACACCATACTTGAAACTTTTAATACGACATGTGAAGCTACAAGTAGAAACTGTAATTGAAAGCAAGCTAAACCAAACCCTTTCCAAAGCATGTGTGGTGAAACATGAGAGAATGAAGTTGTGTTAGATGGTTCTAAAGGTTCTAAGTAGGAACATTTTATGTAATTATCGAAGCATTACCAACATGTGCAACTATACCAACTATAGACAACTAATAGTAACAACTTATTTGCTGGAAAATTACAATTTATAAAGACACGGAGGCTCCCATTATGCTTAACTCTTTTCTTTATTCCCTCAGCAGCAAAGACTATTTTTAGAACAAAATACAACAAGGAAAAAAGACCAATCAACAATATGCATTAGACATCCAATAGGGGCTCATCACAGACACCCCTCCTCCTATATAAGTGCTTAGGACCATCAAACTTCCTCTTTTCTTTGCTGCTCCCTCAGGAGATAAGTATACCAATTTTCTGCATTTGTGTATTTGCATTTATATATTTGCTTTGTCCTACCGTTTTAGCTGGAAGGCGGTTGTGCCTTCCTCCATTTCTTCTCCCTTTTCGAGGTTTTTCCTTGCCGCGGCGTTTTTCTGTTTATTGCCGTTTGAGTTTTCCTACTGCGTCACTGGTAGTTTCTCTTGCCGTGTATCGCGCATGCGCGGTTACGCGCGGCGGCCATTTTTTCCAGTTTCCTTCTGGCAACGTGTGCTCCGGGTTTGCTCCGTGTGTCCCTGGCTTTGCAGTGCTCGTTTTGGCTCGTCTCGGCGAGCATTTGAGGTGCCCTTCTCCCCTTTCATCGGTGCTACCCCGGCGTACTTTGTATTTTTGGTTTTACCTGGTTGTGTCGCCAGGTTCGTTCCGGCGGCCATCTTTTTGGTTTCTGTGCGGTTTCTCCATTCGTTCCGTTTTTGCTGTGGCTGTCACTTTGATTTATTTAGCATCTCAATGTTTTCTGACAGGGATTCCCTTCCACCTTCCCTCCCTGGTCCTTCTGGTCAGCCTCCTCTACAAAAAGGGGCTGTTGGTGGGGAGGTTGATGACCCACAGGGTGACATTATGAACTCTGAGGAGTTCCATTCCTTGCTGGATGCCACTATGACTAAATCCGTGACCCAGGCATTGCAGTCGGTGATGGGGATGATGTCTTCTAACATCTCCCAGTCTGTTTCCTCTGCCATTAAGGCTTCCCAATTGTCTGCCTTGGCATCTGGCAGTGATTTGCCTCAACAGGGACCCTCAGGGGTCTCCCGTAAGGCTTCATCTAAATCTGCGCATGGTAAGCATTTGACCTCCAAAACCCATATGTCGGACAGGGTGCGTCCTGTCACAGAGGCCATGGTTACACCACGGAAAAGAGCCCAGCATCGGGCAAAATCGGTGCGCAGATGGAAGAAGGCTAAGACCTTATCTGACACATCCGACTCTGAGTCGGCTTCTGAGGAGGTTTCTGACGTGTCGGTGGATACCGAACTGAGTGGGTTCTCTGATTATGATTATAAAGCACCCGATAATGCCGACCAACCCGATTTCTCTTTGGCTCCGGTTTCCGGGGATACCCTTCTGGACCCTCGTGGTGAACCTCTATTTAACCCTGACGAGCTGTCTAACCCCAGATCGGCTGAATGGTCTCCCATGCCTCAAGTGGCTCAGTATGTGGCCTCACGGGTCCGCAAACCGCTTACTAAGGCGGCCAGGAATAATTTGAGGGCGGAATGCCCTAGGCCCTCTTTGCCTGATGAGGTGTGTAATACTCCGGAAGTGGATCCAAAGATTGCCCAGTTTTTAGGAAAAACTGGTTGGAAATCTAAGAAGGGTCTTGAGTTCTCTCTCCGGAACTGTCAAGATAAAATCTTAGACGTTTTGGGCCCGGCTACAAAACTTTTTGAATCTATCGAGACCGCTATCGCCACAGATTCCCAGGTGGACCTGGTGACATTGCGAGGTTGGGTGCAACGTATTATATGCCTGGTCGGGAACGCCAATACGGCATTGGCCTCTGAGAGACGCAAGGCCATTTTACTGAAGATTGAGCCCAAGTTGGTCAATATGGCGGTGTCTGAGCCTGGTCCACAGGCAAAAGGTCTTTTATTTGGCGACTCGTTCGTCAAGGATCTGGGCAATTATGTTCATACTTTTACCGCTTTGGACAAGGCCCAGTCCAATATGCGTAAGGTGTTCCGCGGGAAGGTTTTTGGAGAGGCCGGTAGACACAGGGGCCGTCTACCAGGCCGCTACTCTAGGGGTCCAGTCATCGGATCTCGAGGCCCCGGTTCGTCCAGATCCCAGTTCCAGGAACGTAAGCCTGCGCCAACACCATTCTTCCCGCAACGTTCTCGTCCATGGCAGAACAGAGGAGCTAGGGGATCCTACCAGGGCAGACGACCTTATGGTAAGTACGCTTTTAACACGCTTTCTTCCAGATGGTCAAGTGGGGGGACGGCTGCTGTTCCATTTCGATGTTTGGAGGTCGCTGACCTCGGACCATTGGGTCCTGCAAACCGTATCTGGTTACAAAATAGATTTTCTGTCTACCCCGGTTCAGTCTCAGCTTCCCGGGAAGATTCGGTTTTCCCATGCGGACATGGCTTTAGTCTCGGCAGAGGTTCGGGTGTTGTACGACAAAGGTGCCATAACCCCCGTTTCCTCCAACACTCCAGGTTTCTTGAGCAACCTTTTCTTAGTAGCCAAGAAAGGCGGAGGCGTCCGACCGGTCATCAATCTCCGTCCCCTGAATGCCTTCATTACTTACCAACACTTCAAGATGGAAGGCATCCATTGTCTGCGGGACCTGTTGCAGATAGGAGATTGGATGGTCAAGCTGGATCTACAGGATGCCTACCTGACGGTGCCGATAGCACAGGAACACCAAGTTCACTTGCCTACCGTTCGGCCTCTCATCCGCTCCGTGGTGCTTCACGAAGCTCCTGAAGCCAGTGGTTGGCAAGTTGCGAGAGAAAGGGGTGCGTCTGATCATCTATTTAGACGATTTGCTCATTATGTCACAAGACATATCCTCTCTAAAACTTCACCTGTCATGGGCTACGTCTCTGCTTCCAAACCTAGGATTCCTGATCAATTGGACGAAATCGGATCTCGTCCCTTCTCAGTCCATGGAGTTCCTGGGGTTTGTGATCGATTCCATCCACGGGTCTATGCATCTTCCGACCTCCAAAGTGAAGGCAATAAAGAAGGAGATCAGGAGAGTGCTGAATCGTCCGGTGATCACCGTTCGGCATCTGGCTCGGGTCATAGGGATGTTGTTGGCCTCCATTCAGGCCATTTTTCCCGGGCCTTTACACTATCGGGCGTTACAACATTTAAAGAATCGGTCTCTGCGCCAAGGTCTCTCATACGACCAAGAGATTCCGGTCGATTGCGAGGCTACCGAGGAGCTCTCCTGGTGGCTTCAGCATATAACCGCCTGGAATGGCAGAGCGATTTTCGGTACCTCCCCGGACCTGGTTATAGAGTCCGATGCCTGCCTCACAGGTTGGGGTGCTCGATGCGGAAATTCCTCCACGGGAGGCAAGTGGTCGCAGACAGAAAAGAAGCTCCACATAAATTGTCTGGAGCTGTTGGCAAGTTCGTTCGCTGTAAGAAGTTTTTTGCGAAATTCATCCAGTTGCTCTGTACTCCTGCGACTGGACAACGTGTCAGCAGTGAGGTACATAAATCACCTGGGTGGCACCAGATCTCACGATCTCTCGCATCTGGCGACGGAGTTTTGGCAGTTCTGCCTGGCTCACAACATCGCGGTCCAGGCGGAGCATATTCCCGGGTTGACCAATTCTGTCGCCGATTGGAATTCGAGGTATCTCAGAGACCCGGGAGATTGGCGTCTCCTTCACGCCGTGTTCGTCTTGATTATGGATGTTTGGGGGCCGTTGGACGTGGATCTATTCGCCTCTCGCCTCAACACCCAACTTCCAGCCTTCTTCAGTTGGCGTCCAGATCCAGAGGCGTTGGCGTCCGACGCTTTTCTCCAGGATTGGTCCTTTCGGAGGAGCTATGCTTTTCCTCCGTTTTGCCTGGTGGCTCGCACGCTACTCCATCTTCGCCGGTGCGATACTCTTTTGGTTCTCATCGCTCCGCTATGGAACACACAACCGTGGTTCCCTACGCTTCTGGAGATGTTGGTGGATTTTCCACGGCTTCTCCCATCCAGCTTGGATCTGGTGGTGGACCTGGACGGGTCCCCTCATCCACTTCTTCTTCAGGACCAATTGCCTCTTCTGGCTTGGAGAGTTTCGGGGGACCCTGGTTTGTCCCAGGAGTTTCGGGATCGACTCTGCAACTCTTGGCAGGAGCTTGGGCTCCGGGAACACGACGGGCGTATGATCATGCCTGGAACGCATGGCAACGTTGGTGCCTGGAACAGCGTGTGGATCCCGTTTCGGCTTCTGTAACGGTGGTGTTACGTTTTCTGACGGAGTTGTACGACGCTGGTTTGGCGTATCGTACCATCAACGTGTACCGTTCCGCTATTTCTGCTGGTCATGCTGGTGTTAGCGGCGTGCCGATTGGTAAACAAGTTATTGTCTGTCGGTTATTGAAGGGCATCAGATTCACTCGGCCTCCCAGGCCTCGTTATTCCGGCATGTGGGACGTTAATATAGTTCTTCGGTTTTTGTCTCTATGGCCTGATAATACTTCTTTGTCTCTGAAGCAGTTGTCGGCTAAGTTGGTCATGTTATGTTGTTTGATATCGTGTAAGCGAGTCTCTGATGTTCGGGCCCTGGATATTTCTGCTAGGTCTTTTACACCTGAGGGTGTCCGTTTTGACCTTTCTAGACGTACCAAGACGTCTATTACTTCCGTATTCTATCCTGGTTTTCCTCTTCAGCCACAGCTTTGCCCTGTGGCTTGTCTCAGGGTGTATGAGGATAGGACTTCTTCTTTTCGGAATCCATCCCATCCTGAATTGTTTTTGTCTCTCCGTCATCCTCACTTGCCTGTGACTACTTCAACCTTGGCGCGATGGGTCAAGTGGCTGATGGCCTCTGCTGGCATTGATGTTTCCATTTTCGGCCCTCATTCAACTAGGGGTGCTATGGCTTCCAAAGCCACATCTCAGGGTTGTAGGTTGGAAGATCTCTTGAAGGCTGCGGATTGGTCAAGAGAATCGACGTTCCGAGAATTTTATTTTAAGCCCGTGACACATTTTTCTTCTGCTGTAATTGCGCAGCTTTGAACTAGCATAATGGGACCCTCCGTGTCTTTATAAATTGCCAGATTTTACTAAATTATGACGTAAAGTCATGATTTATAAAGACACGGAGGCGAGCATTATTCCCACCCGCGTTTTTCTACTTTAGTACAGGTATTGTATTTCTCCCTCCCATGTATTCCTTTGTGTGTATTATTTGCATTTCATTTTATTGTATGTATGCGTTTTCTATTCATGACGGATTCATATATTATATATCTGCATTATTATATGTTAATATATCTATGCAGTTTTTTCTATTCTCATGGAGTGATCGTTGATTTCTCATTCATTCTGATTTGTGTCACTCATTTCTCTTTTTCTTTCAGCTTGAAGTGTTTTCTGGTGGTCTATCGTTTGGATGGCGTCTTCTCCGTTTGGTTTTTCAGTTACCAGCTGTTGTCCTTCTGGGCTGTTTTTCCTGGTTGTGATATCTTCGGTTCCAGTTCAAAGAAAAGAGGAAGTTTGATGGTCCTAAGCACTTATATAGGAGGAGGGGTGTCTGTGATGAGCCCCTATTGGATGTCTAATGCATATTGTTGATTGGTCTTTTTTCCTTGTTGTATTTTGTTCTAAAAATAGTCTTTGCTGCTGAGGGAATAAAGAAAATAGTTAAGCATAATGCTCGCCTCCGTGTCTTTATAAATCATGACTTTACGTCATAATTTAGTAAAATCTGGCAATTATCCAGTAGATCTAGATACATTGTTAGGAGAAAAGTTTCTCTATGAAATAAATATTTTTCTAGGAAATCATAAAAAAATGGTAAGAGAAAAAAAGTGAAGTGCGTTTCCAAATATATGTGTTGTCTTTTGGATATACCATATTCAAGCCTGCTTATCTCTGCACTATTGAAAGGTCATTTCCGAAAAAGAAGCATATAAAAAATAAAATTAGGCCATACAAGAAAAACCTATGGCCTATGTGTTAATGCTGATAAGTGCTGAAAGAACTCAAGGCAAGTTTTGATGAAATAATCAATCCATTTACTTCAATAAAAGCTACATTTTTCATAACTGCACAATTAAAAGTGTATGGAATATGAACGAAAGGTGATATTATAATATTTTGTACTGCAATAAATTGTTTTCTTTTTCATTAATTATGTTTAATGTGTTTTGATTGTGAGTTGGTGTTTTTTTTTTTACAAACTCTCCAATATTCTTCGTGCTGATTAAAATGTTTGTACAGATTTTCTGATAGAATATATCAAATATAATGTATATAGTAGGGTGGTTGTTGATGGGCCATAGTTCATGGGTTAATGCAGGTGTGCATTAATTGGTTAATGTTGCTGTACATTATGTTCTATCCATATTCAAAATAGTTACAATGTTTCTCTATGGACATTCAAACCTGAATATTTTTGATCCAATCTAATCTTGATTTCAAGGAAGGCGAAGGCCTGGTCAGTACCAATATAGTAGCCTGATTGGGACTAGGGTAGAGTTGCAAAGTGGCTAGTATTTGACCGGCTTGACAAATTGTAAAAAGGTCAAGCCAGATACTGAATACACTGACCACCTGTATACAGAGCTGTTTTTTGGAGGGTGAAGGGCATTTTTTAACATCCTGATCTCCCCTCTGACAGTTGAACCTACATAGCTGTCTCTTTACTGTCAGGCACCAGGGCTGGAAAAGCCATCTGGAGCACCAGGCAGATTCTCGTGGGCTGGTGGCTGGTAGGGCCACATACTCACCAATACTATTGCTCCAGAGGCAGATTGGATCCTGCAAAGTGCGTCTGACAGCTGGATATTTGCTTTTGTATGTTGAGTGAATATAAACACATAATATGTACTTGTGCATATCGATCTAGCAGCTGCATGTATTTATGGGGTTAGTGCTAGCCTTAAAGTACCATGGCTGCTTAGTCATCCCCAGTCCAGTCCTGTCAGACAAAATGTGACAGCTCACAGGAAGCTCCCAGTACACTGGAAACAATGTAGCCGAGATATTGTAACTAAGGCTCCAAGCACAGCTAAGCACTAACCTCTTTGCTTTTTCAACGTCTTCCTGTGTGGAGTTAACATGTGATGGAAAAGTGCAAAATTGCCACACGTTTGTAGTTAACATTTTCAGTGTTGAAGGACCTCTTATATATATGTGTGTGTAGTTAATTTCTTCAATGCTGGAGTGAAAAACGTCTGTTTGTGTGTGGTTAAACTTTGCAATGCTGGGGTATAAATATTTTATGTGAATGGTTAGCCTTTTTAACATTGGAGTGCAAACCCTTTGCCTTTATTCATCTAACTGCAAAAGCTTGTGAGCCTGCAAAAAACGTGAGTTTGCAGTACCTAGGTAAAACTTGACAAGTTCAACTTAACAATGAATGGAGGTGGGACAATTGCCACCACTCACCTGCTGCTTGGTGGGATGGGGTACCAGAATAAACCTGCGAGGTAAATTGCAAAATATAACCCAGCCTCCCTACCCCCTGCTCAGGTTATGTTTAAAAAAATAATAAATTAAAATTCCCAGTATGATATTGCCCAAAAGCATCAGACTGCCCCCGCCAGCTTGTCTTCTTTCCATAGTGTATCCTGGTGTCACGTGTTCTCCAGGTAAGCTACACATACACAACTGGCCATCCACATGATGTAGACGATTCATCAGACAAGGCCACCTTCTTCCATTGCTCCGTGGTCCAGTTTTTATGTTCACATGCCCATCGGATGTCGGCAGGGGTCAGCATGTGCCCCCTAACTGGTCTGCAGCTACGCAGCCCCATACGCAACAAACTGTGATGCACTGTGTGTTCTGACACATTTCTATTAATACCAACATTAACTTTTTCAGCAATTTGAGCTACAGTAGCTTGTCTGTTAGATTTGACCACATAGTCCAGTCTTTGTCCCCCACATGCATCGATGAGCCTTGGCCGCCCATGACCCTGTTGCTGGTTCACAGCTTTTCCTTCCTTGGACCACTTATGATAGGTACTGACCACTGCAGACCGGGAACACCCCACAAGAGCTGCAAGAGATGCTCTGACCCAGCCATCAAAATTTGGGCCTTGGCTAAGTGGCTGAGACCCTTATGCTTGCCCATTGGTCCTGCTTCTAACACATCAACTTTGAGGACAAAATGTTCACTTGCTGCCTAAAATATCCCACCCACTGACAGGTGCCATGATAACATGATTATCAGTGTTTTTCACTTCACCTGTCAGTGGTGATAATGTTATATATACTCCTGTTCACCAACAGCTCCTGTCCTCCAACAGCCTCCAGTTTTTGGAAGCTGCATTACATCCTCCATTAACTTGCATGGGCCCAATAGACTTCAATGGTGTTCACAGAATTGAATGTGGGGCATTTAAGTCAAAAGAGGATGCAAAGTGGCTTATAAACCCTGGGGACTGTGCCTCCCATAGAGTATTTCTTTAGTACGTCTAACTCTCATCCCCTGAAGAGGGATTCAAAGTGTGTGGGTGGAAGTATTTACATCAATATACCCACCTTTATTTATCACCCCCTGTCAGGCACTTTTTATTATTTTATTTTGGATTGTCCATTTTCTTTCCTTGTGTCTATTTGGAGACATACAGGTGAGGGGCTAAGTAGGAAACTCTTTGGCCACCCCTTTGTAAAAAAGGGTCTGGGGGTTCCTGCTGTTTTTTTTTAAAGTAACTTATTTATTTAAACAGACACTTTTTAAATAAAAAAATGCAGAGGGTATTTGTTACAATGTAGCAAGTTGGAGGCGTGGACATGTGAGTGGTTCCACATTTATATGCCTTTGCCTATATCTATATAAAAGTAGCATAAATTCCAAACAACATGTTTTTAATGAACACACAAGTTCTTTTAGAACTTATATTTGGTCTGATCAGTTAAGTTAAATCTTAACACAACTGATCACTCTATTATCCCTGTTTACTAAGTCAATAATAAGAGTCCATACTACATCCTCCATTAAGCCATTAGCCTATGTCACTACTATTATTACTAGTACAACACAAAAGTTATACAGGAAGTCAGGTAGTTCCTCAGCTTCCAAAAGCTGAAATTCATATAAGTTGTTTATCGTTAATAGAATAAAGCTAGGAAGAAATCAATAATATCAAAGTGTTTGATGCACATGGTAGTAACATGGAACTATTCTGTTTGGGTTGCCACAATCAGAGTAAGATGTGTTCTTTCTGGAAAAAAAGAGTGAAATGAGCAAAACAAGGCTAGTTAACGGGAAGTTTACATGTATATGTGCGAGTTTGCAAATATGCTGCACATTGAGCAGCAGCTTCACTATGAGCATGAACAGATAGAAAATACTAAAATTTGTAAAAGATTTATCACATTTTAACTATTTCAACTGTGAAAAATTGTATAAAAAGGAAAAAAACTGTTCAGTGATAGAAGAAGCAAACAAACTATTGTTTCACAAACGTGTTCAATACTAGTACCGTATATTCCGGCGTATAAGACGATCCCCAACTTTTCCAGTTAAAATATAGAGTTTGGGCTATACTCGCCGTATAAGATTACCCCTCTACCCAGTATACAACAACCAGCCAATCACGGCAAGCGATGTACCTTACCGGTGATTGGCTGGTTGTTATACAGACATGTACATACATACACTGCCCTTACACACACACACACATATATATATATATATATCTACACATACTAACATATGCCTGTTCATACATACACATTTATACACTGCACTCACCACACACCCCTGCCTTTACACACACACACACACACACACACATTATATATATATATATATATATATATATATATATATATATATATATATATATATACACACACCAGCTTACAAACACATAAACACCTAGACTGCTTTTACACACACCTGACCATACACATACACTGACCATCTCACACCAACATATATACACATACACTGCACTCACACCCCTCCCTCTTACCTTTCTCATCTTCTTTCTTCCATCCAGTTGTGGGAGAGTGAGGTCTGTGAGGCGCCCGCTGATCAGGGCTAGTTGGGGAGATCACGATCTTGCACCTACCTCGGCGCAGCCCTGAAGACTGGCCCAGGGGAGGTGGCTTCTCCGCTCGCCCCTCCCCTAGAGATTCGTGGCTTCGTGTGGAATCTCCGGCTCGGTAAGTTTTAGTACCCGGCGTATAAGACGACCCCCGACTTTTGAGAAGATTTTCTCGGGTTAAAAAGTCGTCTTATACGCGGGAATATACGGTAAATTATATAAATATAACATTTAAAGGGTAATTTCCAATATTTCTTACTGTAGGTGCACTGGATGGTTTTAAAAGTGTATTCAAACAATTTAAAAAAAATTTCAATATAAAAATAATGGACTTTTCACAAATCCAGCTCAGCCAAGTTAGCAATTGAGTTTGCCGTGGTAAACTACCAAGTCACACAACAAAACAGTATATCTCAGTTCAAAAGAACATATAATGTATTTATTTATTATATTGTGGGCGGTATCAAGGCATTTAAAGATTTTTTTGTGCAGTATCTTTTTATTAAGTTCACAGTAGATGAAAAACAACAATTCACAGTGACTTGAGAATCGAGAAAACACAAATAACCTTACTCTGCATGGGCCAGAGACGTCAGTGTCTTGCCTCAGCATGTTCACACAGAATGAAGACATAATGCAGGCCTGGATTGTCAGAGGGACCTATTCCACAACAATACATTATTATTATACTTTATTTATAAAGCGCCGATAGATTCCTTTTATGTTTCCTTTTACATTTTGTGATAAGCTGCTGTACAATCCTTTGTATATGTTTATGAATATAATCATAAAGAAACCTGCGTGCTGCTCTTTATAACACTTATCAGAACCACTGATATTCCTTCCCAATAAATACTATGGACCGATGAGTCTCGTCTAAGGTCCCCATTGCCAACCCCAAGGGAAGTTTGAGTCCATCAATATGAGGACTAATTGACATGTAATTGCCCAAGCAAGCCATTTCATCTTATTGGCAGTCCCCTTGAGGCTCGATGTTTTGACATCTATCTTTCGTTTTTGATCCACCACTTATATAGTTCTGTTTTTAATGTGTAGGTATGACAGCCTTTGCTGCATTAAGCAGGTGGACCATCAGGGAGCTTTTGGATGTGTGGTGTAATAAGACTGAGGTTGGTGTCAAAGTAAAATCTGAGTTGGAGATATATTGTAGAGCACTAATTATTGATGCCCAGTAGGATGAATTTGTGTAGGTATGGCCCTTGTGCCCAAAGGCATCTGAATTTTCAGGATACTTTAATTGCAAGTCTGTGGTGACTGTGGTGGCCTACCACAGTCACCACAGACACTCAACTCCCAGGGGCTGGAGGAGACCGGTCCACCACCCAAGCGCATTTAAGGAAAATTTTATTTTCAAACATTTAATAGCCAGAAGAATATACTTATCCATTTATCCTTTGTCCATTGTTCTCTTTTGCATATCACTTTGTTTATACTATATGACATTCTACAATTACTTAATTACATATTTCTATATAACAAAATATAAAATTCACAGTCATTTTTCTTTTATGAATTTTTGAGATTAAGGTTAAATATCTGCTTTAAATTACATTTTTTTATATTTTGTTGTATCAAAACACATTGCACAGGTGGTGCTTTTATGATTTGATGTGACACAGTTTAAAACTGTTTTGCAGTTTTGTCTCTAAAAAGACAGCTGGACATGCTGATTTTAAATCTATCCACTGATGATGAAAATCAATCCTTCAACAGCTTTAGCATTAATGTTCTCGTGTCAGATCTTTATTAGTTGTTCTTGCTTTCCGATAAAATATATTATCAAAAAGATGAGAAATATTTTGATACCAATTAAATTTTAGAGACCTTGTGGATTGAGAATCTGTGCTATTGGAAACACATTGTTAGGATGAAATGAACCATGTGTGCTTTAAGAATGTAAAAACAGGTGGTAAATTACTTTGCTGGCCGGGTTCTTACTTTGCTATTTTTTCATCTTAAAATAGACAAGAATCTCTATTTACAAAACAGCGCCTGCTTGTCGGTTGGCAGACATAGAAATCTCACATTAGCAAACACACAAGTTAGAGTTTAATCTAAACTATTCCCTAATGAAAATTCCCATTTGCATTGGTTTTCACGTTGTACACGCAGAATCCTCCTACTAATAGATACTATCAAGCCCTGATCTCTTGAGACATTTTTGATGAGTATATATAACTGAGTTTGCTAACATGCCATCTGGAGTCACACACTTGATTTGGTAATTAACATTAAACAATACAACTTTAAAATAGTAGGCCTACAGTCATAAAGTAAACCTACAATAATTAATCCTCAAGTTACTTACATGCCTCTGAGTGCAGCTACTCAGAGCCCCCCTCTGCTGATGTGTGCTCCCACTGATGTCAGTGGGTGGCCACTAACATACTGGGACATACACTATTTTCAAGGGAAAATGGGTGGGGAGTGAGGCCATCTATGTACCCCCTCCACCATAATATTAGTAGGTGTTTTTCCTACCTCATGATAGAGCAAATGGCTACCAACTTGGACTAGCTCACTAGTTGAAATGGAATAGTGCCAGGGTCACAGGACCCCTGAGTGAATGAGGTTGTGAGAGAAAAAGTAAGGGAGTGAGTGAAGCAGAGAAGGAGAGTATGTAAATTGATAAGGGAGTTAATAATGAGAGTTGATAAGGGAGTTAGAGAAGGAGTGGGTTAAAATTATTGTAAGAATGGCTGTGTATCATTTTGTGTTATCATGAATGTCTGTGTTGGCAGTAAATTGTATGTGTAAGTACGTGCATATTAGCATGAGTGTGTATGTGTGTATTAAGATGAGTGTGTATGTGTAAGTGTGTGTTTTAGGATAAGTGTGTATGTGTCAAGTCTCTGTGTGTGCAGTTCAGTGTATCTACGATAATGGAGAGTAGAAGCTGATCTATTCAAACTTTACAAATTTAAATATTCTGAGAATACATTTTTGTAACAACACCCAAAATGGTAAAAAATAAAGCAGTCATTGTACAAGATACAAACAAATATATACAGGAGGTAATGAGGTAATTAAATGATCATGAAACTTACATAAAATTGGATTAAAAAATGGATAAGAATTGATTGAATTAAGTCTTTTTTGGATGAAAGCAAAGAATATGGTATCTTAACCCAAGAAGAAAAACAATATAATGCAATCATCACTCTGCCCCCCCCCAGGCTTGCTGCCTTGGTGTCATCCTTGACTCTGACCCTGCATGTTCACTCCCCACATTCAGTCTGTCTCAAAAAAACTGCTACTTCCATCTTACAAACATTGCCCACATGTCCCTTTCTAATACAAAAATACCACTAAGGTTCTTGGCTATACCCTCATTATCTCCCTCCTTGATTATTGTAACTCTACAAACCACCATAAATGCTGCTGCCAGACTTATCTTTCTCTCCCATCACTTTACTAAGATCTCTCCCCTCTTTCAGTCTCTTCACTGGCTGCCTGTGCGCTTCAGAATTCATTTTAAAATGTTGACACTTACTTTCAGAGCTCTTCATTATAGTTCCCCTACTTACATCTCCTGATTCATTTCTTAATACACTCCTGCTCTCTGCTTATCCAATGATCTCCATCTGTCCTTTCCTCTGGTTTTTTGTTCTCATGCATGCTTCCAAGACTCCGCAAGGGCTGCCCCTATCCTCTGGAATGCCCTTCCCCAGCCTATCAATCTTTCCTCCTGCTTTTGGTACTTCAAAAATCCCTTTAGACCTTTTTTAAGGACACCTTTAAGGTCTTATAATCGGGGTCGTCCTATAATCGGAATTCAAACAGAGGTCTGACTATGAGACTAAGATCTAGATCCCCCGCATCGCTACTGGGGACCTGGATCCTCCTGTCTGGTAACCCCCCCCCCCAAACTTACCTCAAGACGGGCTGTGACCGCTCCTTTTACCAGCCAAACAATCTAACAAACCAATGCATGTGGGGTATCGCTGTACTCAGGAGATGTTCCTGAACACACATTGGGGTGTTGTTTGACAGTGACATATACCAGGACCTGTATATTTATAACTAAAGTACAATTTGTGTGAAAAGAAAAATAAAAAGAATTGCTATTACAAAGTTTGACAAAGTGTGGTTGTATAATTGGTGCATGGAAAGGGTTAAAATAACAGCATTTGAAATACATTGGGTATTTTTAAACTCAGGACAAGTAGTAGAATCTATTTAGCTAGTTTTTTTACTTGCTTATTTAAGTGAGTAAAAGATTTTTCAAATAAAAGTCATAAAATGTGTTTTTTTTCAATTTTTCACCATGTTTTTTTTTATTTTTTTATAGTAAATAAGATGATATGATCAAAATGGTATCTGAAGAAAGCCCATCTTGTCCTGAAAATAACAATATATAACTTATGTGGGTACACTAAATGGGTGAGGAGAAAATTACAACTGAACACAAGCACCACAAAAGTATTAAAACAGCCTCGGTCCCACAGGGTACAAAAAGAAAAAATTAGCCCGGTCCTTAAGGGGTTAAAAGTCCCTGTTGATGTTATGGTCAGGTGTCCCAATACCTTTGTCCATATAGTGTACCACCCATAGGGCTAAAACCTTGCAATGCATCATTTTCTATGAAAAAACTCTAAAAACAAAAACACTTGATTGAATATTAACAGATCATTTAAATGTGAACATAATATCTGTAAGAAATTTAACTACCAAAGAAAACAGTGTTTTAGACTAAGAGAATATGTGACTTTCTGCACAAACAATGTCATATTTGTCATTAGATGTAAAAAAATGTTTTAAATAGGCCGCGCATATAGACAAAGTTACCTATACAAGAATATACAAGAATATTTAAACAAGTGTGTGTTAGCATGAATGTGTGTGCGTTAGCATGAGTGTGTGTATTAGCATGAATGTGTGTGTTAGCATTGAGCCTATATGTGTAAATGTGTGTGTTAACATGAGTGTGTAAATGTGTGTTTGAGTGTGCATTCATTTATCCATGTTTGTAGAATAAGTATGTATGTACAGTCGTGTGAAAAATTTGAATTCTAATATATGGTCTTATATATCAGGACATAATAACAATCATTTGTTCCTTAGCAGGTCTAAAAATTAGGTAAATACAATGATGTAATGATATATTTAACAACAATTAAGCCATAATCCCTTGATTAATTGATCATCAGTAAGTATGACCACCTCTATGAAAGCCAAAGGTTTAGCAGATTGCTGATCTAAAGCATTCAGATGTGTGCTAATACAATGCCAATGAGGAAAGACATTAGCAACAATCTTAGAGAAGAAATTGTTGCTGCCTATCAATCTAGGCAGGGTTATAAGGTAATTTACAAATATTTTAAAGTCCATCAAATTATTTAAAAGTGGAAAACATTCAAGACATTCAAGGAATTTACTAGGACCCCCATTCTTCCCAGGAGTGGGGGTCCTAGTAAATTCATCCCCAGGTCAGACCATTCAATGCCCAGATAAATTGTAAGAAACCCCAGAGTTATATCTCACACTCTACAGGCCTCAGAGTTATTTTTGTTGAATAAACCATGACATGGTGTAATATGTAATGTGTTGTTCATCTGAGGTTGTATCTACCTAATATTTAGTCCTGCTAAGGAACACATGATTGTTATTATTCCCTGATATGTAAAACAATAAATTCAAATAGGATGTACCGTATTTGCTCGATTATAAGACGACCCTGATTATAAGATGACCCCCCAAAATCTGAATATTAATTTATGAAAAAAAGAAAAAGCCTGAATATAAGACGACCCTATAGGAAAAAAGTTTTACCAGTAAATGTTAATTCATGTAAACTATGTGAACATTTTTTTTTTAATAAAAGCGATGACTGAGAAAAGTATTTTGTTTTTATTTCCTTTTTTTACAACCTGCCCCCCCAGTAATGCACATCTGCCCCCTGGCTTGCCACTCTGCCCCAGAAATGCATTATACCCCCTATATGCCACTGTGCCCCATGAAATGCCTTTTGACCCCCTATGTGCCACTCTGCCTCAAGAATTGCCTTATACCTCTATATGCTACTCTGGCATTTAGGGGGTTAAAAGGCATATTATGGGGCAGAGTGGCATATAGGGAGGTATAAGGCATTTCAGGAGGCAGAGTAGCGTATAGTGGGTTAAAAGGCATTTCTGGAGGCAGAGTGGCATTAAGGGGGTTAAAAGGCATTTAACAGAGCACTCTGCCTCCAGAAATGCCTTATGCCCCCCATTTAACACTCCCTCTCCTTCCCTCCTCCAAACTTACCCGAGCTTCTGAGTCCCCCGTGCGTAATCCGGGCAGCGTGTAGAGCGCTACGCGATTCGCTTGACAACTTCTGCTGCAGCCGGGAGGAGGTGCGGCTAGTGGCGGGGGCTGTCTGCGTCCATCGTGCAGACCTTCCCCGGCTGTCAGAGATCACGGGTAACTCTGATCTCTGACAGCCGGGGAAGGTCTGCGCGATGGACGCAGACAACCCCCGCTGCTAACCGCACCTCCTCCCAGCTGCAGCGGAAGTTGTGTACGCGAATCGCGTAGAGCTCTACACGCTGCCCGGACTAAGCATCGTGGACTCAGAAGTACCGGTAAGTTGGGGGGGGGACAGGAGGATCCAGGTCCCCTGCATCGCTGCGGGGGATCTGGATCTTAGTCTCATAGTCAGACCTAGTTGAGGTCTGATTATAAGACGACCCCAATTATAAGACTAGGGGTATTTTTCAGAGCATTTGCTCTGGAAAAAAACCTTGTCTTATAATCGAGCAAATACGGTACTTTCTTTTTCACACCACTATGTGTGAGAGCCTGGATAATGTGTGCTAGTGTGTGTCTGTTAGTGAGGAGGGCTTCAAGGAACTGATGGAACCACTTGGCTTTGCTTGCCCCATCTCCACCACTGCCAAAAGGTGCCGGTCTCTCCACATTCTCTCCCTGTGCGTTGTGTCTGACTGATCTAATGTGCAGGAAGTGGCATGAAATTCCTTTCCTGCATGCTGTATCAGTCAGCAAACAGCACAAAGGCAGAGAGACACACCACACCTGTAGGTAAGTGGTGTGGACAGGCTGTTTGGGAGTAAAGATGGCACAGACAAACTATTTGGTGGCAACGACCAGTTGTTTGTTACAAAGATGGCACAGACAATCTGTTTTGGGGCAGTGAGAAGCTGTTTTGAGGACACAGATGGGACAGACAAGCTGTTTGTCGAACTAACAATTCAGTACTGTGCCAGGGAGTGAGGGCTTAAGGGTGCTCTTCCTTGCTGTTGCTAGTTTGCCTGGACTTCCAGGCAGACAGTAGAAGCAGTGCCCCCCACGGCTGCTATATGGGAAAAAAAAATTCACCAATGATGAACCAGGTACATGACTCATCCTCTAGGGATATTTTCTCATGACATGTGTAAAAAACATCATTTGTTGTGAAGGGGTTTATCTAGATAACCCTCATTTGGACATCAAAACAAAATCAAATGTCAGATTGGCCCTTTTTTGTTCTTAAAAATATCTCGCTATGTGGCTAGATCACAACCTCTCATTTAGTCTTCACACTGACATAGTATCTGCCAAACTCTATCCTATCAAAGGTGCCTTGTACAGGAGCAAGTCTTGATTCAATCCTTTAGTAAGAAAACTGATCTTGCTGCAAATGTTAATGACAATTATTGACTATGCAGAAGGTAAATAAAGGCTCCAGGCACTTTACCTTCTGGATTTACTGGGGAGCTGACCCTTCCTGGCACAGTTAAGCACCTGGGTTCCCATGGAGTGCGCAGATTCCTCATTCTGGTTATTAATTATTAACTATGCAACATTATTTACACATCTGCACCACAAATATACCTAGATAGACAAAACATTTTGTACAATTCTCTCTCTGTCTTCTTACTTTCCAATGTGAATATAATATACGTATTTCCCCATGTATAAGACGCACCTTAATTTTGGGGCCCCAAATTTGAAAAAAAAATGTATTATCATAAAATTCATACTCATCCTCATCACTCCCATCCGTTAACTGCCCCTAAATTAACCCTAAAGACCCCATCAACCATAACTGCCCCTAAATTAACCGTAAATGCCCCACCAACCATAACTGCCCCTAAATTAACCCTAAAGACCCCATCAACCATAACTGCCCCTAAATTAAAACTAAAGACCCCATCAACCATAACTGCCCCTAAATTAACCCTAAAGGCCCCATCACCATAACTGCCCCTAAATTAACCCTAAAGACCCCATGAACCATAACTGCCCCTAAATTAACCTTAAAGGCCCCATTAACCATAACTGCCCCTAAATTAACCCCCACCTCCCCTAACTTTCAGCAGCCCAAATATTAATTTTATACTTACTGTTAGATGAGTTGCTGTCTGAGCAGTGTGCATGCTATAAGGAAAGGGGCAGGGCCAATCGGCAGTGAGTCAGAAAGGGGTGGGGCCAATCGGCAGTGTGGCTGCAGGGAGTTAACGGGAAGTACCATAGTAACTGAAATCTACAACCACTGTATAAGACGCACCCAGTTTTTAGACCCTGCATTTTTCCAAAAAAAAAGTGCGTCTTATACGTGGGGAAATAAGGTAACCATTGTTAACTGGCTACCTCTTTAATCCAGACTCTTTACCTTTTATGCTTAGTGTAACGGGTTCACCAAGAGAGCTGTAGTAACTCCCAGAGATCACCCAGTATCCTCCTGTTGTCCCCGGAATCACTTCCAGCACCAGCCAGCATGCGCACCTTGGAACCCTGCTATTTGTACCCAATAAGTAGACACAACTACCTTGAATTGTGTACAGTAGAAATGAACAGTTTATTCTTGTAAAACATAGACTCATATTACCACAGAACTTCATTAACATGAATCAACATTGATAAACAGGTACATGTAGACAACCCAACCTTTAATCCCCTTTGGCTACTGAATCTCCCCCTGGCAGCAATCCTGTTATGGGATTCGTTTACACAATGGAGTTCCTGCCTGTTTGGCAGCCGGGCTGGAGCCATCTCTGACTACCTTGGGGCCTTGTATGACAGGTCATTCTGTCACACTTAGTGCACAGCCACGTCTCTATCTAAGCAGATGCTGACTTCAGCTTTCTATAACTGTGCTAACTGTTAATCTTATTTTTTAACTAATTTAGTATGTAATTACTCGCGGACATTAATTCTGTCGAACTTGCAAACTCTTTTTTTCTATTTATTTGGGGGTTTTTTTGTATTAAACTGTTAGATGAAAGGATCATGGGAATATATTTTATTTGAATAAATGCAAATGAGCACACTGCTACATATGGCTAATATATGTTTGGACAGAATGTTGCCCTCTGTTGGTTATACATTGAGTAGCATTGTTCCATATGCTTGAAATCCAAAGTTATTATGCTACTTAATGTATCTAACCAACAGAGGGCAGCATTCTGTCCGAACATATATTAGCCATATATGCTAGTGTGCTCATTTGCATTTAACTCAAATAAAATATATTTCCATGATCCTTTTGTGTAATGGTTTAATAAAAAAAAAGCCTAAAATAAATAGAAAAAAAGAGTTTGCAAGTTCGACAGAATTTATGTCCGCGAGTGCGGACATTTAACTGTTGCAGCGGGGAGACCAGCGGATCATGGGAATATATTTAATTTAAACAATTAATAAATGAAAATGAGCACGCTGCCACATATGGCTAATATATCTTCGGACAGAATGCTGCCCTCTGTTGGTTTTACATTGAGTAGCATAATAACTTATTATGCTACCCAATGTATCGTACCAATAGAGGGCAGCATTGTGTCCGAAGATATACCGTATTGGCTCGAATATAGGCCGCACTGTTTCCCCCCACTTTAAGTCTTTAAAGTGGGGGTGCGGCCTATATTCGGGGTCTAGTGCCCGACGCCCAGGACATGCAGTCCCGGGCGCCGGGCAGGCAGCGGGGTTAGGATACAGATCCCCCGCAGCGGTGCAGGGGACCTGCATCCTACTCCGCGATACGCTCAGACAGCCTCCCCTGCCAGCACTTCCCACGGGGGGGGTGCCGGCACGGGAGGTTGTCTAAGCGCATCGTGCGGACCGTCCGCATGATGCGTTTTACCTCTGCCCTCCCCCCCGACTTACCGGAGCAGACTCCCGGGTGTCTTGCGGGGCCGGCGGGGGACATCTACGCAATACGCGTATACAACTTCCGGTGCCGGCACATCCAGTGCCGGCACCGGAAGTTGTATACGCGTATTGCGTAGATGTCCCCCGCCGGCCCCGCAAGACACCCGGGAGTCTGCTCCGGTAAGTCGGGGGGGCAGAGGAGTACAGTGGTAGCATATCTCGGGGAGGGAGGACAGTGGCAGCATATCTCGGGGGGGGACAGTGGTAGCATATCTCAGGGGGGGAAGAGGACAGTTGTAGCATATCTCGGGGGGGGGGGACAGTGGCAGCATATCTCAGGGGGGGAGGAGGACAGTGGTAGCATATCTCGGGGGGGAAGAGGACAGTGGTAGCATATCTCGGGGAGGGAGGACAGTGGCAGCATATCTCGGGGGGGGGACAGAGTGGCAGCATGTTTTTTTGGCGCTTTTTTTTTTAAAAAAGCACCAAACTTTTAGGGTGCGGCCTATATACGGGGGCGGCCTATATCCGAGCCAATACGGTATTAGCCATATGTGGCAGTGTGCTCATTTTCATTTATTAATTATTTAATTTGTTGTTTACTTTGTTGGTCGCTGGCACGGACTTTTAACTGTTGCAGCAGTGTCCCAGGTTTTTTTTTCTTTTTTTCTGCAGCAACTAGTGGTAAGGGGCCGTGCGAGTGAGCCTATTGGTCGCTTGCACGGCCCTTTAACCTACGGATTCTGCTCCCGTTATCCAACGCAGCATCGCAGGGGTTAACGGGAGCGGAAATCAGGAGTTAAAAAGGCCGTGGGAGTGAGCCTATTGGAAGACCCTGCAGGTGACCAGTAGGCTCACTCGCACTGCCCTGTAACCCCTGACCGCAAAATTGCTCCGCTTCAGTCGACTCCTGCGATGCCGTGAAGATAAGATAGGTTAGATAGGGAAGGGACCGGGGAGATTAGTAGACGAAGAGGAAGACGATCATGAATATTATTCGTGTGTGTTTCTTCGCCTACATTTTACCGGCACTGTCTTCTCTTCTTCATGTCTTCGGAACGAACACGAAAACGCACTCTTCGTGTTCGTTTTCATGTTCGCCCGAAGACAAATGCACAAGTCTAGTTCTTTCTAATATTGTTATCTTAATGTAGATATAGCAAAACTATTAAAATATGTCTGGCCTCCCAATATTTCTGGGAAAAATGTATCCCCAGTTGACAATATCTTATGTGAATATGTTTGCCCTCTTTGGAATGCTGAGAAATATATATTTTGAATTGTGTTGGGTATATAAAGGGGTTCTAGTGTAAATTAAAGCAAGGTGGCAGTCTATTCAATCTTTAGAATTTGAACTAAATATTGATGTTTACCTTTGGCATTTAAATACTTACTACAGCCAACTTACATTTATAGTTGCATAAAAATACTCGACTTGAATCAACCCAACTTGTGCTTGGAATTGAGAAACACATTGTTGTTTGTTAACCTTAAATTGATTATGAGTATTAAATGAGAATTATAGGAGACAAGTAAAAAAAACATATACCTTATCTTAATTTAAAAAAATAATAATTAATTGGACAGACATTAACCCTACCTGGGGCGCTTTATTTGTATCTTAGTTCATTACCTACCCCTCTTAAACCCACAGACTTCAGTGGGATTCCACTGGAGATTTATACATAAACTCAACAGTATTATATTTCTGTAACTTTACATTTTTTATCAGAAGAAGGCATCTTTATCTATGTATGACATATGCCTTTTGACCCCCTATGTGCCACTCTGCCTCCAGAAATGCCTTATACCCCTATATGCCACTCTGGCATTTAGGGGGTTAAAAGGCATATTATGGGGCAGAGTGGCATATAGGGAGGTTAAAGGCATTTCAGGAGGCAGAGTGGCATTAAAGGGGTTAAAAGGCATTTCACAGGGCACTCTGCCTCCAGAAATGCCTTACACCCCCCATTTAACACTCCCCCTCCCTCCTCCAAACTTACCGGTGCTTCTGAGTTGGGGGGGGGCGCATAACACAGGAGGATCCAGGTCCCCTGCATCTGAGCCCCCGGTGCTTAGTCCGGGCAGCATGTAGAGCTCCACGCGAATCGCGTAGAGGTCTACACGCTGCCCGGACTAAGCACCGGGGACTCAGAAGCTCCGGTATGTTGGAGGGGGGGGGGGCATAACACAGGAGGACCCAGGTACCCTGCATCCTCCTGTGTTATGCCCCCCCCTCCAACTTACCGGTGATTCTGAGTCCCCAGTTTTTAGCCCGGGAAGCGTGTAGAGCTCTACGTGATTGTAAGTTGGGGGGGCATAACACAGGAGGATCCAGGTCCCCTGCATCTGGGTCCCCAGTGCTTAGTCCGGGAAGCGTGTAGAGCCAATTACTGGCATTCCCGTTGATTAACAATGGTCCTGTGTCCTTATTTATTTATTTATTTTCCAATATATGTAAAGTTACAGGCCCTAGCTAACAAGTGGAGTGCCACTAGTGCACTGCATGCCTTTTTTTCATTGAAGGCACACTGGTGGCTACACCAAATATGTGAAAGACAGTAGTACTGTAGCTGGTGTAGGCACACAGGATGAAAGGAGAGGCGGAAGAGGGGCAGAAGAGAAGCAGAGTTATAAGTCTTCCTACTCCATGCTGAGGTTACAGATGAGCAGCACAAATCAGCTCATATTTTGGCAGCTGGTGCAGTAGACCACAGGCAGGAACTGCAGTAGAACGGGAACGGTGGTTACTGATGGGGAAACATACATGGTGAAGGCAGTTAGAGATGGTGTCTTTGTGGCTTGGGCTTTAATGGGGCAGGTGGTGGCAGTCCTGAAGCTATTTAGCGGTGTGACCGACGACATAAGCACAGTAACATTGGCCTGGTCATCCCTTTACTTACCTACATGCATAACTTCCTGGAACAAAATGATGTCTTTTCATGCATCAGATTACACAAGGAGGTTGCAAAGCCGATCAGTAGCCTGATAGAGGAGCTGAAAGGTAGCACGAAGCCATCATTGACAGCCCAGAGTACATGCTGGCCACCCTCTCTGAACCAATGGTTAAGATTAAAATAATGTTAAAACTTGGTGCATGAGAAGCAGCAGAAAAGAGACATGCTAAGCGAAGGAGAGATGCAGAGATGGCAATGAAAATCCTGAGCAGCACCTTCCTTAATCCGAGGGATCAATTAATCAAACTGGTCCAGTTTATGGAGGGAATCCCTTAACATGCTGCTGGATGTGTGTAACCATTAGTCATTCAGTGCAATACCAAGTGTGGTTCCTTAACCCTAACTCCAGAAAGTGTCAAGGACCTCCCCCTTTGGGAAACGCCCTTTAATGTCATTCCCAAATCGAAAAATACCCAATTTATTGCCCAAAAACGAACACAGAAAAAAAAATGAAAATGTTGTCTGCATAGATTTTACTTGCTGTGCACAAGTTGAGTGCTCAATGTATTCATGATGTTGTGTGCTACATTCTTGTATGGTTTTTGTAAACCAGCCCAGGTAATTCCCAAAGGGTACTTGACCTTGATATTTTTAAAGCAATTATTCATTCATATACAGTATGTAGAGTATGTTATTTTCAAAAGTTAAACCTTGCACTCTTGTTACAGGATAAAGACAGCATACAACATGTACAAGCTACAGTCTATTATACTTTATAAACTTAGAATGACCTTTACTTAATCATCACTTCCTTTGTACTAAATATCACATAATTATAGAGAAGAGGCAGAAAACTATTCTTTTCAAATTTATAGGAATTACTAATTTCCTGCCAATTAAGATTTCTTCATAAAGCCTTGATTCTTTTCAAGATATTTGCTTTTCTCATTAAGATCAAAATATAAAACCATAAACACACAAATTATTATGCTTCAAAATATGCTTCAAAAATGCAAAATATGCAATGTAGCAACTGTGTTCATTTTTCCTAAATGTAAACTACTTGCATATGCCCTTTATATGTTTTTTAGTGCATCTTAATGTTGAATTCAATTCAATACTGAATACAACAGTTTGTTGTTTTAATTCAATTTATAACACTTTTTTAATGCAATTCAAAATACCCTCTAGTGCTCCTTCTCTCAATTTCTTCTACTCTTCAATGCAACTAAAATGTCTATATTAGTATTTTACAGCAATATAAACTTTCAGTGCATGTATTTTACATGATTTATTAACCTCACTCTATTTGCTTACCAGGATGAGCCATGAAGTTCATATCCAGCTATATTTCCCATGCCTTTGAGTAAGCCATGATGTGAATAAACCAAGCACATCTGTATTTTCCTGTAAACCAGGGGTTGACTAATTTTGTATAGATCTAGGAGCCAGCACTGCACAGTACTTCATGAAGGACAAAAGGGATTATTATTATAATACAGAAGGGTGTTTCCCGCTGCCGTCAGTGTGCCGTCCTGTCTGCATCCCGCAAGGAAAGGCTCCGGGTAGCCGGAGCACAGAAGTTTCCAGGTATAGCCATGTTGATGTGAGTTCACAAAAACAAGCAACTTATGGATTCCTTAAACCACAATGTGCTTAAGAGCTGGAAATGTGACTTGGAAATCTGTTGCAACTCACAATTTTCACCTTGCATCTTCAGGCAAATATTAAGTGCAGGGCTGGATTAATGGAGGCGCATGCAGAATTGTTACAATTCTGTTCCACACCACTTCTATACCACTCACTTGACCCATAAAGCAGTAAAAAAAAATACTGCTTATCCACATTGCGTTTTAACTGTGTATGTCTAACATTTGTAAATAAGTTCCAGACTACCCAGTATCTGGCACCTGTCAGTGGGTGGGATATATTAGGCAGCAAGTAAACATTTCATTTATGTGTTAGAAGCAGGAAAAATGGGCAAGTGTAAGGATCAGAGAAGGATTTGAGAAGGTCAAAATTGTGATGGCTAGATGAGTCAGAACATCTCCAAAACTGCAGCTCTTGTAGGTAGGGTGACCACATATTACCGCATTTGCTCGATTATAAGATGACGGAGCAGCGGGTAGACATCTACGCAATTCTCGTAGGCAACTTCCGCTGCAGCCAGAAGGAGGTGCAGTTAGCAGCGGGGGTTGTCTGCGTCCATGGCGCATATACCCTCCTGCTATCAGAGAGAATTCCCCGCAGCGATGCAGGGAACTCTTCTCTCCGACAACCGGGGAAGGTCTACCCGCGCTGTCCCCCCCGAGATATGCTGCCACTCTGTGTGTGTCCCCGAGATATGCTTCCACCTCTGTGTCCCCTCCGAGATATGCTTCCACTCTGCCCCCAAGATGTGCCCTCCTCTCCCCTAGACTTACCAGTGCAGACTCCCGGATGTCTTACGGGGGCCGGCGGGGGACATTTATGCAATATGTGTATACAACTTCCGGTGCCGGCACTTCCCACGGCAGTGGTTGTTTACGCGCATCGCCGCAGCTGGTGAACGTCTGCACGATGCGCTTAGACAATCTCCCATGCCAGCACTCCCCCCGTGGAAAGTGCTGGCAGGGGAGGCTGTCTGAGCATATTGGAGAGTAGGATGCAGGTCCCCTGCAGCGCTGCGGGGGATCTGTATACTAACCCTGCTGCTTGCCCAGCACCCGGAACTGCGTGGCCTATATTCAGGCAAATACGGTATTTATATATATATATATATATATATATATATATATATATATATGTATGTGTGTGTGCGTAGATATCTCATATACACAATGATTCACATATACTATTATACAGTATAATAATTATTAGCAAGCCTTGGAAACCATGTTGATTTCAAATTTAATAATATACTTAAAATATACATGCAATCATTACAGAGTCATCATTATGAGTAGATTCAGAGTGTTAACCCCTCTATTACCAGGCATGAGCAGATTCAGAGAATTAACTCCTCTATTATCAGACATTACACACACAGTCACACAAACATACAAACACAGTCACACAAACAGACAAACACTGTGACAAACAGACAAACCCGTCACATACACACACTCAAACACACACATACCTGGTGCTGGCTGCAGCTTACACTGAGCTTGTTGTGAAGGAGGGACTCAGCCTATCAAGTGAGGATTCTGATCTCTCAGACAATCAGGAGAATTAAGAAGTCTCTCCTAATCAGCAGAGATCTCCTTCACTCAGACTTCTAAGCGGATTGAGGCTGCCAGGGACCCGGGACTTAAAGTCCCATTGTGGGACTGTCCCGAGCAATGCGAGACATATGGTCAACCTACTTGTAGGGTATTCCCAGTCTGCAGTGGTCAGTACCAAACGTGGTCCACCGAAGGAAAACCAGCGAACTAGCGTCAGAATCATGGGCAACCAAGGCTCATTGATGCATGCAGGGGGTGAAGGCTGGTCCGTGTGGTCAAATCCAGGATGCATCCATGGAGGACTTGCCTCACAACTTACAGGATCTGCTGCTAACTTCCTGGTGCCAGATTTCACAGCACACTTCCTGAGGTCTAGTGGAGTCCATGCCTCGATGAGTCTGGGATGTTTTGGTGCAAGAAGGGGGACCAACACAATATTAGACAGATGGTCATAATGTTATGGCTGATCAGTATATATACTGTGTTACAAATAAAAACCTACTGTTAATGAATCCCAGTATACTGTAAAGTATAAAACTGCATTCTCGACTCTTACATAAAATAATGCCAGGATGAGATTTAACACATATATTTGTTTTATTTCATGTCTTCTTGAATAATGAATTTTATTGATGCAATCTAAGTAATGGCTAACATTTGTTGAAGTCATGTTTAAAGTATATGTTCCTTTAAGACTTTGTTTGTAGTGCAGCAGAACATTAACTTTTTGATAGCAACATCAGCTGTTAGAGACAAAGGACTGTCATTTCTCAATCCTTATCATTTTACAACAGAGAGTAAAATATGTAATATGCTGAGATAAAATGCTCTTTAGAGGTAGGCCATTCTCTTAAAAATCAATGAATCCATGCAATGAAACAATTAGTTGCCATGTTTCACTAAAGACATAACAGTTTGCATAGATGAAAGGAACACACAGATGTTCAGTTCTCTCACTAAAATTCTGTTAGTCATGTGGAAAATAGGAAATGATCCCATGCATTCCTTAAACTGTAGCAATAGACATTGAGTCCAGTATTGGTTGTAATTGGGCCATGCATACTGTATATGCCTTCCGTGAATTCCACAATGTAATTCTTCAGTGGCCCTGTTTTTTCTCTTTACATGCTGGTGTTTTTTATTGTGACAATTGTGACATTTTCTTGGGCAGAGCTGCTCAAGCTGATGTTGGAAAACCTGCCACAAGAGGGATGTTCAAGAGCTGTACCTCTGCTGAATGCTAAGGAGATCTTTGAGGAATAAGGTGTTACAGATTTTAATGGAACTAACTGCCTGCTTGTTCCTGAATATACTGCAGTTGACGGGTGTTAGTTAAACACGAGTTACATTTATAGCTTATGGTTAAACCAGGGAAATTACTTTAGGAGCTTGAATTTTTCATAGTTGGAAAGGATGAATCCATGGAGATCAACCCCTTAAGGACTGAAGCTTTTCCATTTTTACACTTAAACGCTAAAGGATTTTTAGGACTTTTGCTATCTTGTTTTCTATCATAATTGCCCGTTATCAGCAACCATCACTCCTGTGTCCCAATGGCACATTGTATTAGCTAATACAAAGTTTAAGTTTAAAAGGTTAATTGATCATTAGAAAACCATTTTGCAATTATGTCAGCACAGCAAGAAATGAAATTGTTTCCCATGAAAACAGCTAAGTGACCCTAAATGTTTGATCTCATCATTTAGTAAGAAAAAAAAAATAAAGTGGCAAAAATAAGTAAAGCATAAACTATACACAGCCAGTGCAAACGATAAAACAAAATCTATTTAGATATTTGTCTTAATTTAGGAAACACCTCTTAAGCCTACTTGTAGTTACAAGGGTAATTATGAAAGATAAACCCTTATAGAAATAGGTACTAAATAGATTAAAATATAACCTTTATTAAAATTACTAAAAAGTCCCAAAATAACTAACCATGTACTATTCCCTGTCCATACTCCTATTCAGTCTATTCACCCAAGTAAACAGATACTACTGCTCAATACAGACTATAAACCTCAATTTCCGACTGTTCTGAGCCTCACGATGCAAGATCGCATTCTATCCCTGCACTTGATTCATTCTTCAAGCAATCACATTCTCAAGAAGGGGCCCGACATGCTATTGTGGACTTCTGGGCATGGAGCAGCAGTGGTTCCTCCGTCCTAAAGGGGTTAGTATAAATGACACACAAAAAAAACAATATTCTAGGAGACATAGCAACCTGGTTCCTGGGATTTATCAAGATTTAGTTTACCTTAGTAATAGCATATACAAGCAATTGCAAAGTTGTGGCAATATTCTAACTGACAGCCTTATGTACGATATTCTTTTTTATGAGGTTATATTACATGTTTGTGTTATCTGCCAACATCTGAAAATCATGCATTTGTGAGACACCTTGCATTTATGTTGATGTTACCCAGGAGTTTGTTGAAATGTTCATAAATAAATGTTCATAAACCCTCAAGCCTGTCAAGGGTATGTTAGGATACCATGGCCTTTGTTCAGCTATATGTTATAGATATCCTTAAAAAAATCCTTACAGGTTATTGTGTCATATAAAATGCTTCTGGTCTGATCACATCCATCATCCAGCTGTATCTGACTTTACATTTTATGTATTTCACTTGATGCATTATGGCACCCCAGCATCCTATTGCTCCATCCTGTGTTCCATATCAGGAAACGTATCAGGATTTTTATCAACGCTTTCCGAATAGAACGTTTTTTAGATCCTAGCATTGAGATCTCATTGCTGCTCACACAAAAATCCCCAGTTTTATATACCACTGTATGACTATCCAGCAGGCTTGCAGTGCTTCTTTTTTGACAGATTTTTTGTGATTTTTTTTTTTTCGCCCAACTGACTGATGACAGGAATTCTTAAGATGAGGAGTGAAGTTACATTTTATTCTTGTCTCTGTTGTCAGCAGCTCTTCTTTATACTTTAGCATAAAAACACACAGGAAACAAAATGTGTGAAAACTGAATTTTTCTACATGTAATATTTTCTTTGCATAATTTCCCAAAGTTTCTCTCTCTCTTTTTTTAAATGCCCATCTCTACTGTCTGCAGTCTTCTGTCTGTGTTGCACTTTTACTGACTCACATGTATTTTGAGGTATATGAGGTATATGTATATGTAAAATTTGTAAATTTATTTATCAACAATAAATCCATATGTAATCACATTTCCAGGTCAGAATGTTCTTTTCTATTTATGTACTGAACTGTGTGTTTTTATTAAAGCTATCTGCTTATCATGAAATAAATATAATTAGCATTGTATTTCCTGGCATGTATTGTATACATAATTAAATGATTCGATTCAATGATAACTGACGTTTGAATGGTCTTACATACATTTGGGCACTACTAGCAGAGTAGTTTTGTGGGAAAAAGTGATCTTTTGTTTCTGTAAGAGAATATTGCATGCTTTTCCTCTTTTATTCTGTAAACTCTGCAGTGGGGTGCATGGAAAAACATTTTGCCGCCTTATCCATTGGAACCTACAAACTTCTTGCTTTTCTTCTCGTTGAGTGGCTTCACGGGGGAGGGTAGCCTTGTATGGGACTGGGGATTGCCTTATCAGCCTTAAATAAACTGGGAGTAGGAGGGCAAGTGGGCACATAGTCTGTATGGACAAACACTGCTTTGAGGAATTTTGGGCCCTGGAGCATTAATACAGGAAGAGCCCTTTCTCTGAATTTTCTGCCTGTAGCAAGCTCTTTTTTCCCTTTTGCTTTCTGTCTCTTCCTTCTGCTTAATTCTTTCCTCCCTCTTTGGCAATATTCCCTCCTGCATGTTACTTGTGGCTTGCAGCTCCTATCAGTCAGAGCGATCTTTAATAGTGATTTCTGCCTTGCATTAAGGATGGCCCTGCTACCAGTGACTCACGTATCTGTGTTACTCTGATCATAGCTGGGCTAACCTCTTTATGTCCTTAGCTGGAAAGTACTTCAGCCCCAGAGTCTCCATTCGGGGTTGCCTACTGAAACCCTTTCGGGGATTCAGGATCCTTACTCCACTAAACAATGCCTTTGGCAAATAATACTAGTGGGATGATTGTCAATGATGATTCTCATGTTTATAACAACGTGTGGCTTAATGCCAGTTTCGGATTTGCATGCATGGTTTAGTCTATATTAAATAATAAAAAATATACCCACTGCAGAGGATTGTAAAATGGCTTCTGGTATATGTATATAACAAAATTTTACATCAAATGCAATTTCAAGCTCTTGTCAACAACTCGCATATTAATGAACAAGAGTCTTGCCATAGAAATGGAAGAAAATGTTTCTGTGTTTTTACCCTTTTCTCTACGGGGAGTTTTACATATCCTAAATACTGGAGCTTTATTGCCCTTTTTACTATATGTTGGTTTGACCATGATTTATCCATGCAAATTAAACATTTCCTTCAGGACATGTTGGGCTTCATTTCGAAATCATAAAACACATAAAATGTAATAATCATTAGACTTTCCTTTCAGTAAAACCGTTTTAATGAAAAATTGCCTGTTTTGTGTGTTTGTACAAATCAATGAAAATGAGAGCCACCTTCAACGAACCTGCCAAAAGTGTTGAAAATTCATCATGATTCGTCCATTTGTCACCACGTGTAGCCGCTTTTGACGCCATTATAAGCTGTTTTGGCACTCGTTGATGAGCGACTGTGTATAGGAGGATCAATGACTGATAGGTAGAAGTAGTCAAAAAACAGGGGGTTGTCACATTGATTGTTATGGCCGTGATTGATGGGTCCAACAAGATGAGGGAGGTTTTCCTTACTTTTTTCTCTTTGGCCAATCAACATTTACAAGTAGAAGGGACAAAGATTACATATCTAAGTACGCTGATGCCATTTTAAATTATCAGTAGCAGCAGTTACAGACTAATGAGAGTTGGAGTGTGAGACAGTGACAGCTTAGCAGAGGCTGAGAGTAAAGCTCATTGTTCACCTACTACACCGCAAGTTTATTTTAGTGCAGAAAATGTACTGTTGTAGGGTAGATTGGAGAAGCGGTAGTGACTACTGTAGTGTATTACAGGGACTGCAGCAGACATTTCCCCCCTGTTTCTGAGTTGAGTTTAGTTGATTAACACAGTTGGCCATTTATGCTACTAGCCAAACCTATAATTTGTGGACAAGTTAATTTTTGCTATAAAAGACAAGTTAATTGTCTTTTATATCATCTATTATTCTTCATTGATAAATAAATATTGGTGGCTTATTGCACCTATCATCTGCCAACTTCTGCCTGCCCATGCCCAGTGCTCTACTGCTGCCACTGCACCTCTTTGACCGTCCTTACTATAGAATTTTTAAAAAAACTATATCTATAGTATTGTGGTAGAAATTCAGTCCTACTCCACAGGGCTGCAAACACTTATCATCTGCCAGCATCTACCTGCCCAGGCCCAGTGCACTACTACTTCTGCTGCACCTTTTTGATCGTGCTTACACTACAGGAACTTTTTTTGAAAGAAAATTCTACACCGTATTTGCTCGATTATAAGATGACCCCCAAAATCTGAATATTAATTTAGGAAAAAAAGAAAAAGCCTGAATATAAGATGACCCTATAAGAAAAAAGTTTTACCAGTTTTTTAAAAAAAGCTATAGTTTAGTTCCTTTTATTTTCCAACTTGCCCCCCCCCAGTTATGCACATATCCCCCCAGGCTTGCCACTCTGCCCCAGAAATGCCTTAAACCCCCTATATGCCACTGTGCGCCATGATATGCCTTTTAACACTCTAAATACCACTGTGTCCCATGACATGCCTTTTAACCCTCTATATGCCACTGTGCCCCATGATATGCCTTTTGACCCCCTATGTGCCACTCCAGAAATGCCTTATACCCCTATTTGCCACTCTGGCATTTAGGGGGTTAAAAGGCATATTATGGGGCCAGACAATGTAGAAAGTCCCCAGGTACAGTGTGTGATAGCAGCAGTTCCCTTCCAGCGGATGTGGTAGAAGAATCCATAATACAGGGAAAGGGAATTCAGGATAGCAGAATATAGAGAGGGGCTGATTTGCCAATAGATTTCTTTAAGTGTGGTGATCAGCCACACAGTGGGGGTGGTAGCTGCACTCGGTCACCCTGTCATGCCTATTTAAATATTTATTAAACTCGTGAGGTCTTGGAGTGCTTCATACAATACGCACGTATAGCGTTACAGCACCGATAATTCAGTTACCTGCAGGAACCATAAGAGCTTGCAATCCGATAGACTCTTACAGCGTTAGTCACACTCCCTAATCCTTCGAGTAAATAAACTGAGCAGATCCGTCACTGAATTAGGGAGGCATAAGGCATTTCAGGAGGCAGAGCGGAATTAAAGGGGTTAAAAGGCATTTCATAGAGCACTCTGCCTACAGAAATGCCTTATGCCCCCATTTAACACCCCCCCCCAACTTATCGGTGCTTCTGATTCCCCGGTGTGTAGCCGGGGCAGCGTGTAGACGTCTACGCGATTCGCGTAGACAACTTCCGCTGCAGCCGGAAGGAGGTGTGGTTAGCAGTGGGGGTTATCTGCGTCCATCCCGCAGACCTTCCCCGACTGTCAGAGGAACTCTCCTCACTGACAGCCGGGGAAGGTCTGCGCGGTGGACGCAGACATCCCCCACTGCTAACCGCACCTCCTTCCGGTTCCGGCGGACGTTGTCTACGTGAATCGCGTAGACGTCTACACGGTGCCCCGGCTACACACCGGGGAATCAGAAGCACTGGTAAGTTGGGGGGGGGTGTTAAATGTCTGAAATTTGTGGGTCCACATTCATTTACACTCTCTCACACCCTAACAGACACACACACACTCGCATTCTCAATCACTCTCTCATACTCTCTGAATGTTTCCCTACCTTCTCTGCCGACCATTTCCGCTTCTTCAGCACCTTCTTCTTCCTCATCTTCTCCATTCTTTTCCCTATTCAATTTTAATTCCTTTATCTGGTATCTTCTTTCTTCGTAGACATAACCCATAACCAAAGTGGCGGAGCTGTGGTGACGTCTTCCCCAATCCTCCAATTGGGGAGGAGGACGCCACCGAAAACAGCAATTGATGGCAATATGGCAGCACTTACGGCGGCAACCACTCAATCCTTCAATAGAGGGTAGTCATACCTGGTAACGCCTATATTTAAACCAGCTAGCACTACTGTTGCATTAAGGCAACATAACAATAAATCAACAACAAAAATTAAGGCCTTTTCCAGTTTGGAGACTAATGTAAACATTACTTACTGTAGTGTAGAGGTTATTATCCTTTTTGTTACTATAGATTTTGTTTTTGTTGTTGGATTCACACTGGGCAAAGTTTGTTAACACTAACTTCAACAATTGAGATAAGAAACCCATTATTTCTTTCTTGATAGGACAGAGTGGATTGCTAAATTCAATTTCTTAAAGATGCAATCTCCACAATATTTAACCACTACCCTTTGCCAGGGCCAGGCCAACGTATTGTGCTGCGTAGGTCCATGGAAGAAATGCTGTCCCTCCCATAAAAAAAGCTTACACTTAGATAATAAAGCTTGCACTCTAATATAATTTAATTTACCAATAATGCTCACATTCTAATGTAATTCAGTTTACCAATTAAGCTCACACTCTAATGTAATTCAGTTCACCAAAAAAGCTGGAACCGTAATGTAATTCAGTTAGGTAATAACTCTTGTAATTCATTTTACCGATAAAGCTTGCACTCTAATACAGCTAATGACAGTGTTCGGTGTGCATTCAGCACAAAAGACTTGTCCAGATGGACCAAAAACTATTCAGACAATATTTTTTTTGCAAAATATGCAATATGCAAAATATATATGTTAAATTTATATGTTCAAAATATGTAATATACTAAATGACAAGATGACAAAATGTGTCATCATTATATAGCTTTTAGAAATAAAAATTCTAGATGCAGGATGTATGTGTTTTAGTGTGAGTGTCTGTTGTCTTAATGTGAGTGTCTCTGTGTGTTAGTGTGAGATCCCTTCCTGAGGATCCTTCTGGAGCAAATGAGGGCAGAGAGCTGAATTACAACAATGATGCAGCCTCTGCTACATCTCACGTTTACAAGAATTATTAAATTCCTTAAACTCTGTTTGACATATTGAATTGCTTAGTGACAGCAAAGGATAATCAATTTATCAATGTCCCATTTTCAAGTTTATGTGGAAGAGAAAAACTCCAGGATTGCCATTTCTAAGATGTAGTATTCTAAATCAGAGCACAGACTCAATCTCTTGGATGTTTCTAGTAGACTTGGGCGCCGACCAACTCTTCGTTTTCCTCTTCGTGGAGAAAAAAATCTTCGTGTTCCACAAAGTGCACTTAATTGGTTGATGGCAGGCCAGCCCCTAGTCGCTTGTACAGACTTTTAAAATCCTGGTGCCGCAACTTGGCCGGGGGAGACGACTGTTCTCCCCGCTCCAAGAGTTAAAGGTCAGTGCGAATGACCAATAGAGTCGATAGTACAGATCTTTAACTCTTGGAGCAGGGAGACCATTGTGTGCCCAGGCCAAGTTCCGCTGTCAGGAGTTTAAGGCCCCTGCAGGCGATCAATAGAGTCACTTGCACAGGCCTTTAGCTCCTGACGGGGAACTTGGCCTGTCTCCCCGCTCCAAGGATCTTTAACTCCTGACAGCGAACCTACGGATACGTATGTTACGTACGCAGCATCGCAGGGGATACCTGCCTACCTTTACAACTCTCCTGCCTGAGCTTTCCTCGGCAGGTCTCTTGTTCTGCCGGCCTCCTGTTACAGACTTAAGGATTAAATGACAGTCTTGGTACATACCAATAGAGTCGGTCACATTGCCCTTTAACTCCTGACAGCGAACCTACAGATTTCCGCTCCCGTCAACCCCTGCGATGCTGCGTATATAAGGTAGGCTAGATGGGGAAGGGACCAGAGAGATTAGTAAACAAAGATGAACACGAAGATTGTTCGTATGTTTAGTATTCGGGCTGAACAACGAAAACGCACCCAAATACAAATGCACAGGTCTAGTTTCTAGTTATAATAGGGTGACATTATTAAGGCATGTTAAAGACACTATATACAACATCTTGACATTTCCCTGCTATTGTAAGTGATAAATGTCATGGTTGGGGTCCAGGCCAGAGTTTGCCAAATACCATAATTCCACTGAACTACAATGAACTACAACGTACTGGGCAAAGCATTTCTTGACGCATTTTGCGCATTTCTAATGAATACCTGTCAGGTCACATTTTTCTATTTTTAATGAGGACCCATCAGCTCAAATGTATTTTCAGGACAGCAAGTTCCAATAAGATTGGCGTAACTCAATGTATTGTTTTATTGAGCTCATGTTTGATTACTTACTGTCTGCTGGAGCACTGTTCTGTAGTAGTGATGAGAGGTCAGCTCCATATTATGTCTGGGCTCCATATTATGAATGGGCCTTCTGCCTGCCTGCTTCCTCTCCAAGTTTCCTGCCTACCTGTCTACCTCTGCAGGACTCTTGCCTGGGCTTGCCTGACTACCTTGGCAGGCCTCCCTTGGTTCTGCCAGCCTCCTGTTACAGATTTAAGGATTAAATGACAGCCTAGGTACATACTATTTTAGAACAGCTATGTTCCCTGAAGAACTTTGTACTCCCATTTTTTTCAGAGGGAACTTTTTACTGTGGAGGAAGTAGATAATTTGGTGGCTATTAGATCAGCATTGAAATTAGAAAAGGATAAGATTCTTCCAAGGGTCGATTAAAAACCTAGGATTTTTTCAGTGCACTACCTTTTTCTTTCTTTTCAGAACAGTAGCATAATCAACAGAAGAAGCTCTCGGGTTATGGAGGATGTCCTGAATGACTGCATGTCTGTATAATAGCTGATGCATCTTCTTTATTTCCATATTCAACCTTACAATCCCTGGGAGACTTTAGATGGATGTTTAATAAGAGGCTCCACCTTCAACCAGACCTGTGGTTCCTCGATCTAACAATAAACTCTCCTCTTCAGAGGGTATTTCTTTGAGACAGCAAAGTCCAGACACTTGTAACATAATTGTTATAGCTATGCAACGGCGAAGGTGCAGTTTTCAGATTTCTATTATGGTAACAGATTTTCCCAGATAGTGGCTGCAGGAAAACAGACTGCAACTAGGCTGCTGTTATAGAATAAAATTTTCCTCCAGGTGCAAGATCAGAGCGTATTCTGTTTATCAATCCCTTGAAACTTTTGGCAATCTAAGAAGCTCTAGATTGAGGATTACCCAGCATCCCCAGAATCTGAAGACATCTCAAGAGCTCAGAGTAAATTACAAGTTGTCATAGATATTCCCCCTCTCCCTTTGCCCATTGGAGTGAGGAGGTTTCAATAAAACCAATCACCTTTGGAGCGATGTGATCCCAATGAGGGGGTTAAATCAAATAAGATTTAAAAAAAACTACTTACCTAAGCAAGTATTACATATCTGTTGACTTGAATGGGCTCCAGTCTTCTAACTGGCTGAGCTAGGACACATGAAAACATAATCTTATATCCTCCAGTGCTTCAATTATCCACCATTGGCAGTAGGAATGCTGCTGTCTGTCCGGGGGCCACTGGTAAACCAGTAGCAACCAATAGAAGCCACTTTCGTGTATGTGATTGCAGTAATACGTATCAATACAATGTTACAATATCCAAAATACCTGATACAAACATAGGAAATGCAATAAACATGTACACACTAGGGTAACTGAACAGAGCAGATCCAGATTTTTTAATCCGCCGCACAGCCTGCCCCAAGGGCAGGGTATAGAATATTTAATATTGTCCTAACTTTAACGTGTGAGGAAAGAGATTTAGGGGTGATTATTTCAGAGCAGCAGGAAATGCTAGCAGAATGCTTGGTTGTATAGGGAGAGGTATCAGAAGTAGAAAGAGGGAGTTGCTCATGGCCCTGTACACAGCAGTGGTGAGACCTCACTTTGAGTATTGTCTACAGTACTGGAGATTGTTTCTCCAGAAGGATATAGATATGTTGGAGAAAAAATTATACTAAAATGGTTCATGGATTACAGGATAAAACTTACCAGGAAAGGTTAAAGGATCTTAACATATATAGCCTGGAAAAATAAGTGACAGGGGGGATATGATAGAAACATTTAAATACTTAAAGGGAATCAACACGATAAAGGAAGAGAGTTTATATAAAGGAGAAAAACTACCACAACAAGAGGACATAGTCTTAAACTAGAGGGGCAAAGGTTTAAAAGTTACATCAGGAAATATTACTTTACTGAAAGGGTAGTGGATGCATGGAATAGCCTTCCTGAAGAAGTGGTAAATGTTAACACAGTGAATACATTTAAGCAAGCATTAGATAGGCATAAGGGTAAGCTAGATATAGGATAGGGCCAGGGACTAAGGAAAGTATTCAGAGGTTGGGCAGACTGGATGGGCCAAATGGTTCCAATTTGCTATCACTTTCTATGTTTCTATTTCCAGCAGCACATCAAGAGCCTGATGCCTCTCACCAGCGTGCCTACAGACTGTACCATCCACTGTGATTGCACAGCTGGCTGAGATGAGGTGAGTGCACCCCTCACAGGACCCTGGTGCACAGGACCTTGCAGCAGCCTGCCGGTAATGGGTCCCGGAGATGTGACACTTTGGGTACTTCACTCACAACCTTTGCCAAACTGGAAAAATGTTTCATTAATAGCAAGGCTCTGTATTCTGTCTTTCAATTACTTCTCCATTTAAGTACAAATAATTTCTGACAACATTATATAACCTATATTGTGGTATGATATCAAATGTATTTGCCAAATCGCGGTCAGCCACATCCACTGCATCTCGCTGGTCTGTATTGTGTTTTACAATTTTATGAAAAGCAGTAAAGTAAGTTTGACTGAGCTACGCTTTCACTGAAGTCAAGCCCACTGCCAGACCATAAGGCTGTTTCTTTAAGAAGATAGAAAAGTAAAGAAAGGAAGAGAAGGCAAAACAAACTAAGATGGAATAAAAGCTGGAGGAAGAAAAAGATGAGCAGTAGGAGAGGAGATACAGGAAAGGTAAGGAAACATTGTGAGTGTGTTAGAAAGCACAAAGCATGTGTTAGATGGCCCTCCACCACCTTAACTCCTATCACTATATACTGAGCCAGACAACGATTGTGGTACCACTATCGGTGTCTGTCTCAGTAAATAGTGATGTCAGTTATGGTGTATCACTATCAATGTCTGGCAGATTATATAATGATGCCAGTTATCCTGTAGCACCTTCAGTGTCTGGCACAATATATAGTGATAAGAGTTATGCTGTACCACTGCTAATGTCTGACTCAGTATATAATTGTGGCAGCTATGCTGTACCAGCTTCAGTGTCTGGCACAATATATAGTAATGTCAGTTATGCTGTACTACTGCCAATGCCTGGCTCAGTGTAAAGTGATGGCTGTTATGCTGTACCACTGCTAATGTCTGGCTCAGTATATAATTGCGGCAGTTATGCTGTACCACCTTCAGTGTCCGGCACAATATATAGTAACGTCAGTTATGCTGTACCACTGCCAATGTCTGGCTCAGTGTAAAGTGGTGGCCAATGCTGTATAATCGTCAATGTATGGCACAGCATATAGTGATGGCAGTACCACTGTCAATGTCTGGCTCAGTGTATAGTAAGGGCAGTTATGCTGTACCACTGTCAATGTCTGACACAGTAAATAGAAATGGCAGTTAGGCTGTACCGCCGTCAATGTTTGGCTAAGTATATAGTGATGACAGTTATGTCATAGTAAATATATTTTATAATTTTCAGATTGATTTTTTGTATTTATATATTTATGATTAGAATCACTTGTATTTTTCAATTGCTGCTGATATGTAATGTATATTTAATAGAAATGATATGTATGTGTAAAAAATACAAATTGTTTAAGAGGTATCTTTTTTATTTACCACAAATACTGAAAAATAGATATAAGGGGTGAGAACCACAAAGGATTTCTATTCAAGGGATCATTTCTGTTAAAGATGCCTTCTTAAAAATTTTTAATATAGCCCCCAAACCCCCAATACAGTTCTAAATGAGATCTATATTTACACTAAATGGCTTACATCTGTATATTAACCCCTTCGTTCCCCTATAGACGTATCGGGACGTCCAAAAAACGCCCACAAAGAAACCCCTATGGACGTCCCGGTACGTCCAGCCCTTCGTGCAGCGTCAGGGACACATCCCTGCCGCTGCACGGGAGCCCAGGCTGTCGTTTGACAGCCTGGACTCCCCACTGACAGCAGAAGCCGGCTTTGCCGGCTTTCTGCTGTCCGATCCCCTGTAACAGAGATCTCTGTGAGGACCTGCATGGAGATCACAGTGTGATCGGTGCAGGGGGATCGCGGGGCAGGGAGTGAGAAACCATCTCTCTCACTCCCCCTCCCGTCCTGTAACAGAAAAGCTGAAAAAAACAAAACGCTTAGTGATTTAAAAATAATATTAAATAAATCATTAAAATAATAATATAAATAATACTAAAAAAATTTATAATGTGAGCTGTGATGTCACTGTGACATCACTGGCATGTTCAGGAGGTCCCTAGGAGGACCTCTTACCATTACTGTGTAAAAAAAATATATAAAAAATACAAAAAAATGTAAAAAAATTAAAATAAGAAAAAATGAAAGAAAAATATATAAAAAAAGATAATAAAAAAATTCTTAAAAATCCCATTGCCCTAGCATAACATCTAGCCAGTATAACCCTCCTGCCCCCGTTCACAACCCCCAAACCCGTTAAGCCATAGGCATAAAAATTATACAAAATTGTACACCTAATAGTATGCTCCCTGGTGCTGGGAAAGTCTGGAAAATCTATATAAATTAGGTATTTCTGAAATCAGGACACCTGAATTGATAAACTTGGAGGGGATTTTCCATCACTTTACCTAATTTTGTGAGGATTCAGAGGGAAAATGTAAAAAAAATTAGTTTATTTTTCTAATCTTCGCTAGTTTTTGCTAAATTTCTCATTCTAAATTTTCAGCTAATCATCCAACTATGGTATCAAACGAAAGCTCTATATCTCCTTGATAAACAATATATAGTTTACATGGGTACACTATTCACAGGAACAGAGAATATTCGCTAAACCGACATACCCCAAAAATGGCAAAATTGCTCTGGGCTTTGAGGTACCAAAAACCCCTGGGATTGAAGGGGTTAAGAAAAAATACATGTATCTTTTCACTGCACATAGGATAACAAATATTTATAAGGAGGGCACTTCATGTTTGATGTCAAGTTGGTCACTATATTTCTACAAGATGCTTCATCTTCATATCTGTCACTCCACATTAATTAATGGCAATAAATTATATGCAAAGATACCTAAACTTCCTGTAAGAAAACTTGCTTGGGTCACTTCCAGTTCTTTGTGATTATGGATTTAGGGGTTCTGGTGCAAAAGATGATCCACTTTTTGCTAGGACTGGTTCCTTTTATATGGCACATTTTACAGTCTGATATATTCAGAAACATAGCCTTCATTTAAGCAGGGACCATGTACCAATGGGAAATAACGTTTTTGCATTTTGTTTCTCCTTTGTTGTTATGTATAGCTTTGTTTCATAACTCCACAGAAAATCTAACCTTATCATTTTCCCATTTATAGTAAATTATCTGGGGATGATTTTGTTATTAAAATATTAGAACATATAGATATGTTTCTTAGGTGGATACATCCAAATGTGGTAAAATCATTTTATGTTTGCACCCAGAAATGATTGGAAAATGTATTTTTTCTTTTTTCGTTTTTATTGTATTTTAACATAAACACAAAATATTTGATTGTATCTCTTACAAACGAATTTAACAGACAACACAAGAATACATACAAAATAAACAACTTTAAAATTCCCGTTGATTCACAAGCCTTATTTTCAATATACACTTTTTATGATCCCCGCATCACCAGGGTTTATTGTACCTAGTAATTTGAAATTCACGAATCTTACTTATATTTTTTATTCTTTAATATTAATCTTTTTTGCCCATTTGTAATTGATCTACCCAGCCACTCCAAAAGAAATATTTTTCTTTGAGAAAGATTGAGTAGGTTGCAATTCCCTTCTCCATCTGACATTGGTATATCAATTGAGCTTTGACTTTAGTCCAAGTAATCCCGTCCACCTTTTTCCAGTTTCTCGCCACTTCCATTTTTATGGCTGTTAGTAAGTGGAGAAGGAATCTCAAATCGTTCTTATTTGTATTAGGGAGATTTAAATGTAACAAAGCCTGATCTGGAGTCAGGCTCCATTCTTGTCCCTTTAATTCCTCCAGCAATTAGGTATGGCATTATGGTACATTTTAGCTAATGTTGATGGAACCCTGTACCATCTGTTCATCAATTTGAACTGTAACTCATTAAGATTCAAGCAATGAACATGTTTCGTAGTAAGTTTCAAAGCATAGTTCCAATTTTCTGGTTCTATTACGCAGTTTAAATCTTCCCATTTCTTTAAAGCTGGAGGGAGAATTTTTTTTATATGAATTAATTATACCCGAGGATTTAGTAGTCATTCTATTATGATCATTGGATTTCCCCTTGACTGCTAACAACGGCATGATGCCGTCGCTAGCAGTCCCAGTCAGGTGCTAACGACGGCACCATCTTACCTTGATGGAGGTCTGTGGACCCCCATCACCAACTACCCCGGCGATCTGCCCCTCACACTGAAGGGCATCACCGGGGCCACCCGATCCGGCCGGTGACGGCACGCGCAATGACGCGATGACGTCACCGCGCAACTTTATTAATAACTGACAATTGTCAGTTAAAGCTGTATGGGGGCATGCTGCTTAGGACCCCCAACATATACCGTTGGAAAGGTAATTATCTCACCTTTCCAACGGTATATAGCTTGTAAAAATTTTTTTACAAAATATTACGTTAAAAAAAAATGTAAAAGAAATCATTTAAACATAAAGTAGTTAAACTTTAAAAAAAAAAAAAAGTTTAAGTATTCTAGCTAAATGATCACTATGGTAGCCAATGTTACCACAGCGATCATATAGCTATAAAAAGTCACATTCCCTTTTTAAAAATGGCCGATACTAATTTTTAATCCCATGATCCCTTTGATCATGGGGTTAAATTAAGCCAACGGTAGAGGGAGGCAATTTTTGAAATCCTGATGAACTGCAAATATTATTAAAATCAGCCATTTAGCCTGTGCGGTACGTGAGTAACCATCTTATCCCTGGAGCTCCTTGCATTTTTACTGCAAAACTTATTTTTGCTGTAAAAGTGATTTTTTTTTCTCCCTTTACCATCATTTCTTTGGGATTGTAAGGGGAAAGAATGGTGTGTGTGCTTCTGTGAGTGAATGTATGGAAAGTATGGTGTGTGCTTCTGCGAGTGAATGGAGATATGAAAGGCGTGTGAATGATCAGTAATTAGGGTTGAAGCCTTGACGTGGCATTACTGCTCACGTAGGAAGTTAAATTATGGCACAAAAAGTACACATTTGCAAGAACTACACCCCTTGGCGCATAAAATGAGGGGCTGTATGTGTTTCTAGTACAAACCTGGAGTGCGCTAGACACAAATGAACATGTCGCTATAGTTAGAAAAAAAATATTTTCTAGCCAAAGCGACATATTCCATCATTATTTGTGCACTCAACTTTTGTCCTCGAAATACATGTAGCCCCTCATTTGAAGTTCCAAGGGGCGTAGTTTCTTAAAATGGATGAATTGTCTGAATGAGGGAGAGCATGAGTTAATGTGTTTGTGTGTATCATAGATGTATAATTGTGGAAGGGCAAAGATGGCACTAGCAGGATGTTTGAGCCTTGGGGACCGAGATGGCACAGGCCGGGTGTATATGGGACAAAGATGGCAAATCTTATGTGTGTTATATGGGTGCTGGCCAGGTTCTATGTGGACAGTGTGGACGCCAGGGCTTGCTTTGGGGTGTGCAACCTGTGATCTATGCCTGTAATTTAGGGTTTTTTAAATATACCTTTAATGCTGTGTTTTTATGTGAATTCCAATTGATCTGTACCTGCAAAGCTGGGTTTGTGTGTTCTTCTGTAGATCGATATCTGCTATGCTATGTTTCCATATATTATTTATGTATTCCTGCAAATACAGGGTTTGTATGTCTTGTTCAGTTGATTAATACCTGCAATGCTGTTTCCATGTATTTATTTGATCTATACCTGCGATGCTACGTTTCATATATTATTATTGTATACCTGCAAATACAGGATTTGTATGTCTGATTCTATTTATTTGATATATACCTTCAGTGCTGAGATCACAAGTGAATTTCAATTGATTTATACATGCAAAGCTGTGTTTGTGTGTCAGCCTCACTTGAACCTCTCTTACCTTCCATGTTAACCCTTTCCTGCCCAGACACAGCAGCCTCTTTTTATAACAACACACTTGCTTCATCCCTCGACACCATAGCTCCAATTACTACAAGTTACCCCCGACAAGTTAAACGCCAACCATGGCATACCAAAACCACACGGTTTCTTCAGAAGTGCTGCCGCACGGCTGAGCGTTACTTCAGAAAATCCAAATCCAGCGAAGACTTTAATCACTATAAATTCATGCTCCACACCTACAACTCTGCCCTCTCTCTCACCAAACAGCTCTACTTCTCCACTCTCATATCCTCTCTTTCTTCCAACCCACGACGCCTTTTTTCTACTTTCAACTCCCTTCTCTGTCCTTCCACACCCACACCACAAACCTCTCTCACTGCCCAAGATCTTGCTACCCACTTCAAAGAGAAGATCGAGACTATTAGAAAAGACCTCTCTTCCTTACAACTCCCTCCTACACCACTCAACACCACTCTCTCCACTCCTACTATACTAACTTTCTTTTCCCCTTCAACCGAAGAAGAGATAGCCACTCTTCTTTCTTCCTCTCACCCAACAACCTGTCCCCTCGACCCCATCCCTTCACACCTCACAAAGTCTCTATATCCATCCCTTGGTACATCACTTACCCACCTATTTAATCTTTCTCTATCATCTGGAACTGTACCATCTGCCTTCAAGCATGCGCTAATCACACCAATTCTAAAGAATCCTTCCTCAGATCCCGTCTGTTTGACTAACTACCGCCCTATCTCTCTGCTTCCTTTTATCTCTAAGCTGCTTGAACGGATTGTGTACAACCGCCTCATTAACTTCCTCTCCTCTAATTCCCTCCTTGACCCTCTACAGTCTGGTTTCAAACCCCTTCACTCTACTGAAACAGCTCTAACAAAAGTTTCCAATGACTTGCTCTCTGCCAAAGCAAAAGGTCACTTCTCTATTCTAATTCTACTGGATCTCTCTGCTGCTTTCGATACTGTTGATCACCACCTTCTTCTACACTCACTTACTTCTATAGGCATTCGAGATACAGCTCTCTCCTGGATCTCCTCATATCTGTCTAACCGTTCCTTCTCTGTCAACTTCTCTGGCAAGACATCATCACCCCTTCCACTTTCGGTTGGTGTCCCCCAAGGTTCAGTCCTTGGCCCTCTGCTGTTCTCTCTTTATACTTCCTCTCTTGGCACACTAATCAACTCATTTGGCCTCCAGTATCACCTATATGCAGATGATACCCAAATCTACCTGTCTTCTCCTGATCTCTCTCCATCTCTCCTGTCCCGTATTACCAATTGCTTGTCTGCTATTTCTTCATGGATGTCACAACACTACCTGAAACTTAATCTTTCTAAAACTGAACTCATTATCTTCCCTCCCTCCATCTCCACTCCACTACCTGAATTCTCTATCACCATTAACAACACGACTATCTCTCCTACTAACCAGGCCCGATGCCTTGGGGTCATCCTTGACTCAAACCTCTCCTTCATCCCTCACATTCAGTCCCTCGCCAAATCCTGCCGCTTGCACCTAAAAAACATCTCTCGTATCCGCCCATTCCTCACCCAAGAATCCACAAAAACACTCGTTCATTCCCTTATCATTTCCCGTCTTGACTACTGCAACACTCTTCTGGTTGGCACTCCACTGTCTCGACTCTCTCCTTTACAGTCTATCCTAAATGCCGCTGCTAGGCTCATCTTCCTTGCACGTCGCTCCTCTTCTGCTTCCCCCCTCTGTGAAACCCTCCACTGGCTCCCAATTATCTTTAGAATTAAATTTAAGATCCTGGTACTGACATATAAGGCCATCCATAATACTGCTCCTCCGTACATTTCTGACCTCATTAGCAAATACTCTCCTACTCGATCCCTACGTTCCTCCCATGGGCTAAGGCTCTCCTCCTCACTCATCACCTCTTCCTTTTCCCGTCTACAAGATTTCACTCGAGCTGCCCCATATCTCTGGAATCTACTCCCAAGGAACCTTCAGCATTGTCCCTCCCTCCCAACTTTCAAGAAACATCTAAAAACCCACTTCTTCAGAGAAGCATACCATCTTAGCTGCTAGAACTTCCTTGTCATCGATACAACCCCCACAATACCTCTCACCCTTTCTCTATGCCTTATGTTTGTCACCCCATTTCCCTCTAGATTGTAAGCTTGCGAGCAGGGCTCTCTCCACCAAATGTATCGGTTTGTCTTAGTCTGTCAATTCTTGTCTTGTCATATCCCTTGAATTTATGTATTGTATTAAGCGCTGCGTAAACTGTTGGCGCTATATAATAATAATAATAATGTGTTGATCTATACCTGCTACCGGCAGCAGGGTCTAATATTTATATATATATATTTATATATATATATATCGGCAGCAGGGACTAATATTAATATATATCGGCAACTGGGGCTAATATTAATATATATGGGCAGCAGGGGCTAATATATATATATATATATCAGCAGCAGGATCTAATATTAGGCCCTGAAATCATTTAGTGCAAAAGTTAAGGTATTGTGTTGTTTAAAGGATTTCAAGGATTAGTCGTACTAAATTGTGGCTTCAGGCTTCCCATGTTGAATGATCAAGTATTGTATTGTCCAATAACAAAAGTATCATTCCATAGCACATTACTTTTGGCTATATATATATATATATATATATATATATATATATATATATATATATGTGTGTTTTTTCAGTGGTATGATTTAATGGTGGGAATTATTAATGCCCCCCCAGTTTGACTGTAGTATCTTGTGTGCCCCCCCCTATATACTGTTTCTAGAGTCGCCACTGAAGGGATGCCAGCTGCTTTCCAACTTGTTAGACTAATATTGTCTGTGAAAAGATGTAGAGATTCATGGCGACCTTGATAGATTTTATTAAATCTATTAGACCTTTAGTGTTAATGTCCCAATTTGTAAATGCCAATCTTTAAGTTGGAAGCATGTTAATAATTTTAGGTCTCCTTAAACTAGTTGGTGAAGGGTGGATACATGTTTTCATTTTCAATTTAAAGCTGAGTGATTAATGGATTTTGAAGTTGTTTGCGCCATGATAACTGCTTGATGATATATATATATATATATACTTACATTTCTTTAAAACATTACCGATTGTGCACAAACTTAATAATCCATGTTACTATAGTAACCGGAACACAGTAATGCTACATGGCACTTCCGGGTATGTGCAGTGTTATCACACACGTGCGCACTAACGGCATTGACACGCCGATTTCGGCACACACCCACTCACTTCAGATTGGTGAGTTCTCTTGCTATTTTATTACAAATATGTGTTTGTTTTATTTTAAATGTACCGTATTTGCTCGATTATAAGACGACCCCCCAAAATCTGAATATTAATTTAGGAAAAAAAAGAAAAGCCTGAATTTAAGACGACCCTATAGGAAAAAAGTTTTACCAGTAAATGTTAATTCATGTAAACTATTACATTTTTTAATAAAAGCTATGATTGAGAAAAATATTTTTTTGTTTTTATTTCCTTGTATTTTCCAACCTGCCCCCCAGTTACGCACATCTGCCCCCAGGCTTGCCACTCCAATATGGCACTGTGGCCCATGATATGCCTTTTAACCCTCTATATGCCACTGTGCCCCATGATATGCATTTTAACCCCCTATGTGCCACTCTGCCTATATGTCAGAGATCAGAGTTCCCCGCACTGATCTCTGACAGTCGGGGAAGGTCTGCGCGATGGACGCAGACAACCCCCGCTTCTAGCCACACCTCCTTCCAGCTGCAGCGTAAGTTGTCTACGCGGATCGCGTGGACATCAACCCGCTGCCCCGGTATACAGCAGGAAATTGGAAGCACCGGTAAGTGTTTGTGGGGTGGGGAGACAGAAGGATCCAGGTCCCCTGCAGCGGTGCGGGGGATCTGGATCTTAGTCTCATAGTCAGACCTCTATTTGAGGTCTGATTATAAGACGACCCCGATTAGAAGACGAGGGGTATTTTTCAGAGCATTTGCTCTGAAAAAAACCTCGTCTTATAATCGAGCAAATACGGTATGTCCTGATGACTGAAATGTCGACTTGACTTTGAATAAAGAAAAGTTGTTAACTTGAAAACCTGGAGTGCTGACCTTCCTTGGAGAGTGCTTTGTATGGAAACTGCTGGTTACTAGCACCAGGGTTGGAATATTTGGAATGGTGTGCAATGGACTTTGTGAGTAAATGTAAGTAAATATATATATATATGGCAAATTGAGACCACTCTGTGTTAGAGGAAGTTGTAAGATGCTCACTTTTACTGTTGGTCTTGTTTTTCCCTAGATGAACACATTAATCTATGTTTGATATGAATTGATTATAGATTTTGGCAGAAGGACGGTGCAGAATAAGTATAACAGCCTAGAAAGTATGTTGATTTGTATTGTGGCTGTCATGCCCATCCATGAAATGTCCAGTGGTTTCCATTCTGTTAAATCTATTTTAATACATGACCAAAGTTTTGGAAAGTTTTGTTGTAACATGTACTCTAGTTTTGTTAAATTCCAAATCCGCTTTTGATCTCCCTGTTTCTTCCAAAGTGAGTCTACGTTTATATGGGTTGTTCAACCCTTTGACATTTAGTGAGAGAATTTAAACTATTCAGTATAGTGCTGAGGGAAACTATTTTGATGGTTAAATTGTAACTGCTGTCAGCAAAGAGTAAAGATTCTGCTTTGACAGAAAAAGAAACGGGAAAAAATAAGACTGGTGCTGCAATTCATTATGCAGTGTTGTTCTGTGTATTGGTCAAAAGGTGATGTTATTTTGAGGTTTTTTAAAACATGTTACCCTAAGGCTAGGTTTCCACTTGTTTTTTTTTAGCTAAAAACGCCCATAAAAACGCCAATAGCGCCACCTGGCGTTTTTTAGTGAAAAAACGCAGCAGCCAGATGTTAGCTGTTCTTCAATAGGAAATCACAGAATGCCATATCCACTTGGCGTTTTTTTGTTTGGCGTTTTTCTGCTTTTTTGGGCTGTGTGGCAGTTTTTCAAAATCGCAGCATGTTGACACTCTGGCGTTTTTTGCAAGGAAATCTTGGCGTTTTTCTCCAATAGAAGTCTATGGGAGAGAAAAAACGCCATGAGGCTAGGTTTCCACTTGGGTTTTTGTCCTGCGTTTTTTTTCTTGATGAAAAACGCCAAGAAAACTGCCACTGCATTTTCCTGCGTTTTGGCGTTTTTTTCTGGAGTTTTTTCTGGCGTTTTAGCCTTTCTGTGGAAATTGCTTTTTTTGACCTTAGGCAGTTTTTCCAGCCTTTACAAGTTAGAAGTTTCACCCAGCTAAAAGGGATTAGGATAAATGGCAAGTATCTGCCCCCTGATGTCATTTACTTGGTAGAGTTCTACTTAAACACCCCCCGGCGGACCCTTTTGTCACTTTTCTGTGGTTTGTAAGGCATGCTTTATTCCGAATGTCTGCTCCTCTAGGAAGATTGGCCCCAAATGATGGTGCAAATTGTTTGCTGTTGCTTTTGGCACGCAGGATCCAGTTGATGCGTCGCGTATGTTTGTTTGTAATGGCATGTTTGTTCCAAATGGTGTAGAATTCAATATGAACTTTGTTTTGTGTGAAACTGTTTGTTTCCAGCCTATTTCTCGTAGGACACACAGATACTGGGTCCATCCTCTGCATTGTAACTGTGGAAAAAACGCCATAAAAAACGCCAAGGCAATAAACCCACATGGCTTTTTTTCTCTCCCATAGACTTCTATTGGAGAAAAATGCCAAGATTTCCTTGCAAAAAACGCCAGAGTGTCAACATGCTGCGATTTTGAAAAACTGCCACAGAGCCCAAAAAAGCAGAAAAACGCCAAAGAGGACTGAAAAAACGCCAAACAAAAAAACGCCAAGTGGATATGGCATTCTGCGATTTCCTATTGAAGAACAGCTAACATCTGGCTGCTGCGTTTTTTCACAAAAAAAACGCCAGGTGGCGCTATTGGCGTTTTTATGGGCGTTTTTAGCTAAAAAAAACCAAGTGGAAACCTAGCCTGAAAAAGCCATGTGGGTTTATTGCCTCTGCGTTTTTTATGGCGTTTTTTCCACAGTTACAATGCAGAGGATGGACCCAGTATCGGTGTGTCCTACGAGAAATAGGCTGGAAACAAACAGTTTCACACAAAACAAAGTTCATATTGAATTTTACACCATTTGGAACAAACATGCCATTACAAACAAACATACGCGACGCATCAACTGGATCCTGCGTGCCAAAAGCAACAGCAAACAATTTGCACCATCATTTGGGGCCAATCTTCCCAGAGGAGCAGACATTCGGAATAAAGCATGCCTTACAAACCACAGAAAAGTGACAAAAGGGTCTACCAAGTAAATGACATCAGGAGAGGGCAGACACTTGCCATTTATCCTAATCCCTTTTAGCTGGGTGAAACTTCTAACTTGTAAAGGCTGAAAAAACTGCCTAAGGTCAGAAAAAGCAATTTCCACAGAAAGGCTAAAACGCCAGAAAAAACTCCAGAAAAAAACGCCAAAATGCAGGAAAATGCAGTGGCAGTTTTCTTGGTGTTTTTCATCAAGAAAAAAAACGCAGGACAAAAACCCAAGTGGAAACCTAGCCTTACAATTGTTAAATCAGGTTTTGGTTGCAGAGGGCTTATAGAGGGGCTCTATGGAATTATATTGCCTGATCATTTTAGTTTAGGCATTAGTTTTGGATTAAAATTTGTCTTTAACTTTAGTTAAGCTAGTACAACCAAGTTTTAATGCCTTAATTTTTTGGACACGCTGTCCGTTCCTTTGTTGTTTTGCTTAGGGGTTATTATTATTTTATATTGACCATTCTTGAATATTATTTGTTTTACTGGAAACTCCCAATGGTATTAAATATCATGTGTTCTTAGAAACTTACCGTATTTGCTCGATTATAAGACAAGGTTTTTTCCAGAGCAAATGCTCTGAAAAATACCCCTCGTCTTATAATCGGGGTCGTCTTATAATCAGACCTCAAATAGATCTGACTATGAGACTAAGATCCAGATCCCCCGCAGCGATGCAGGGGACCTGGATCCTCCTGTGTTATGCCCCCCCCCAACTTACCGGTGCTTCAGAGTCCCCGGTGCTTAGTCCGGGCAGCGTGTAGAGCTCTACGCGGAAGTTGTCTAGGCGAATCGCGTAGAGCTCTACACGCTGCCCGGACTAAGCACCGGGGACTCTGAAGCACCGGTAAGTTTGGAGGAGGGAGTGTTAAATGGGGGGCATAAGACATTTCTGGAGGCAGAGTGCTCTGTGAAATGCCTTTTAACCCCCTTAATGCCACTCTGCCTCCAGAAATGCCTTTTAACCCTCTATATGCCACTTTGCCTCCTGTAATGCCTTATACCTCCCTATATGCCACTCTGCCCCATAATATGCCTTTTAACCCCCTAAATGCCAGAGTGGCATATAGGGGTATAAGGCAATTCTGGAGGCAGAGTGGCACATAGGGGGTCAAAAGGCATATCATGGGGCACAGTGGCATATAGAGGGTTAAAAGGCGTATCATGGGGCACAGTGGCATTTAGAGGGTTAAAAGGCATATCATGGGGCACAGTGGCAAATAGGGGGTATAAGGCATTTATGGGGCAGAGTGGCAAGCCTGGGGGCAGATGTGCATAACTGGGGGGGCAGGTTGAAAAAAAGGAAATAAAAACAAAATATTTTTCTCAATCATAGCTTTTATTAACAAACAATTGTTCACATAGTTTACATGAATAAACATTTACTGGTAAAACTTTTTTCCTATAGGGTCATCTTATATTCAGGCTTTTTCTTTTTTTCATAAATTAATATTCAGATTTTGGGGGGTTGACTTATAATCAGGGTCGAGCAAATACGGTAGTTTCTTAAAAAAAACTGCGGCACGCATGCTACAGATCCAATGTTCCATAGTAGTAACCAATGTATTCAATTGGCTGCACTAGCACTTAAGCATATTGAGTAGCTGTCAAGTGGCTCCAGCTTCTGCACTTTACTTTTGTTCAGTCCCCAAGGTTTATTTTCATTGACCACACTATGTTTGAAATACACTATGTTACCAAAAAAATGTGGACAGCCCTCCTAAATATTGAGTTTAGATGATACAGCCTCAATCATTGCTAATGTGTATAAAATAAAGCATATGGGCATATCGTTTCCATAGACAAACGTTGGCAGTAGAATGGGTCTACTGAAGACATCAGTGACATGATAGGATGCCACCTTTGCCACAAGTCAGTTTGTGAAACTTTTGCTCCGATAGTTCTGCTAGATCAGTCCACTGTAAGTGCTATTATTGTGAAGTGGAAGCGTCTAGGAGAATAACAGCTCTGCCAGAAATCAGTAGACTATGCACACTTACAGAGCAGGGATAATGTGTGCTGTAGTTCTAAGCACGTGACAATTGCCTATCCTCTGTAGCATCATTCACTATGTGAGTCTCTGTTACAGGGTCACCGTACCCAAGGCTGGGTACCCCTGTTTGAGGGCTGAGGAATCACCAGTCAGTCCCTCATACGGATAGCACTCAGCTATCCACGGATCATCCAGACCACCATTCGTAGCAAACCAAGAAGAACTCTCTTTATTACAAACACACAGAATTTATATACAATCTCAATGCAATGTGTACCGAACCCAACCCCCAATCCCATCAACCACATCCCATCACAAATCCCATCAGTATACAGGGGATGTATCAGGTGAGGGGATTACAGAATACAATGGGTTCCCCCACCTGTGTTATCCCCCCTGTAGTGCGGGTGCCGTCTGGGCAGACAGGGCTGTGTTGGCTGATTAAGAGCCCCAGCCAGATTATAGGATCGTCTCTTTGAAGGCTGGGGCTGAATCCACATCAGTCTCTGGGCCGGTTACACAATAAACACAATATAATATATTACCGGGTCACAGTATACAGAACCGGACACAAAAGTGCTCCGTGACCCGGCTAAACTTCATATGACACATGAGCCAGCTAGCCTGGCCCTGTCACAGTCTCATGAAAAGGGTTTCCATGGCCAAGCAGCTGCACACAAGCTGAAGATCACTATGTGTAATGCCAAGTGTCAGCTAAAGTGGTCCAATGGACTTTGGAACAGTGGAAACATGTTCTCTGGAATGATGAGTCACACTTCAATATAGGGATTTAGCGGATGCCAGAAGCATGCTACCTACAGGAATTGATAGTGACTACTGTAAAGTTTGGTGGGGGAGGTATAATGGTCTGAGGCTGTTTTTCAGGGTTTGGGTGAGGACCGTTAGTTCCACTTTAGAGTATAGTTAATATTACAGTATATAAAGATATTTTAGACACTTATGTGCTCCAATGGCACCAGGTTTGAGAAGGCACATTCCTGTTCCAACAAGGCTGTGCCCCTGTGCACACAGAAACACCCACAATGACATGGTTTGTGTAGAGAAACTTAAGTGACTTGCACACAGCTCCGATATTAACCCAATTGAAAACCTTTGGAGAAAAGATAGCAGCAAATGATTGAAAAGTATAATCTCAGTTTGGATATAATTTTTCATTTTTATTTCTAACTGTTTCAATTACGGGGAAATAATAAACAGTGTGATGTTGGAATATAATTGTCATAAATGTCCCAAGGGGATGGTTACAGAGGCATCCTGTTACTTGCTACCAAAAACCTACTTTAACCTGAAATATGCAATAAAATGTGACACACGCCTACACCCAAGTAACGCCTTTTACTAACAGCTGAGCTAAATAAGTATATCACTATCAGCTGCTAATTGGCTTAAATGTTAAAACTACTTGAAGAAAAGTGTCTCTATTCTGAAAATAAACTTGATATTTTACTTGCCGTGTTTAAGACTCACATCTGCCTCTAATTTTGGTCTTTTAAACCTCATGTTGCATACCAATAATATAAAATGCAGTTACACACACACATTAGCAGTATATGTTTTTCCTAACAAAATAACGTTATTTTAGCTTATTATTTTAGTTTATTAACAATTATTTGCATCACAAGTCCCCTTAACCCCCCCCCAAAAAAATCATCCCTATCTTTTGGGGGGTATAGTAACTTTCCTCTAGTGGCAAGGGTTTAAAAAATGAATAATAAATAATAAATAACTTTTTCCAAGCATTTTTCATATAAATAACTATTCCACTTTATCTCATGAATCCATCATTCATTTCTGTTCCCTTATTTGCAGATGTTTTAGCACTTTTATAATATATATTATATTTTATAAGAGATTTTATCAATTGAATTTAAAAATAACCATTTATATGCTCTGTGATACATTGTGGAAAAACCATACAAAGGGCAAGAAGGGTTTGTTGGTCTGTATGTCCTATACAAAGGGTGCTATACTAGCCTTAAAAAAAATAAATCACCGTTATCATCAATGTCATTTGAAAACAGCGGCCTCTGTATTAGTTTGTGTTAAATGTTTTAATAGAACTAGTAATTTGGTTCTATAAAAAGAGTAGGATAGGAACAAGCTGACAGAATAACTCAGGTCTTGAGGTAGGAGCAGGCAGCAGACTGAAGTCAAGGGAAAATAAAAAAAGGATGGATAAAGGAAGTCTAATAGAATGCAAACATTTATGAAAATGTATGTGTTAGAAAAATGCTTATGTTATCATAAATATTATTGCTGACAAAGACAGTAGAAAATGTCTAGTCTATGATGTATCACGAGTTGCGCCAACATATCTATTAAGAGCCGTAACCTGCTTAAAAAGTAACCAATCAGAATGATGCATGCTATTAGAAGCAGATAAGAAGTATAAGAAGTTATATAAACCATGTAATCCAAATATGTAATTAGAAAACGCTTCGACTTTTGTGTGTTGTGTGCCTTGTCTCGATTAGGCGCATAATCTATTAAAGGAAATAACTTTTTCTGAGGAGAATTCGACCATTAATTCAACCAACAGTATGAATTTATGAAATAGTGTGTGAAATAGGTTTTATAATAATTTGCTCATTATATAAATATTATAGAAAAAAAAGTATTGAAAGTTTGAGAAAGAACCAAATTAAGAGATTCTGCAGAATCCCACCATGAATGAGATTCAGCTATTAAATTCATTTAAGTGCATATGATGGCTGGGGTGTCCCTTTAAGAACAGAGAGAGGAAATTAAATCAATCAGCCAGCAGCAATTTCTCAATCTGTAGCCGTAGGGCAAAGAAACATTACTTTGATTTTCACATACACTTGAATACACTCGACTTTTTTTGAAAGAAGAGTTTTGTCCAACTTGTGTAAGCGCACTCAAACTTCAGTGAGCAGATGAGAAACACATTTAAGCAATAGAGATAAAAACATAATGAAATGATTTTATTGGTGTGTCATAAGGGAAAGGGTTATAGCAAATTTATGAAATTATGTTGCTGTTAACCTTAGTTAAAATCAGACCATATTATTAAACTATTATATATTTTATCTGGGAAGAAGAGGGAATAATGGAGGGTATAAAGTAAAGATACTAAGTAAGCCTTTTTAATAAAACTGGTGTAAGGCTAATTATACTTGTATACTTGAATTCACGTACTCTCACTGTTGTTCCCTGTTAGAGATTGTTAATTTTCTAAATGCTAACCTCCATGAAAGCTCAAAAAAATATGAATTGAATACATGCTTTTACAATGTTTCATTGCTCTGGAAAACAAGATGAAAATGAATGCTGAGTTTTGTGAAGCCCTGTACATTAAGTAAGAGAAATGGAAACCTTTGATGTTACTTTGGTATTCCTGCTGCTGTCTTTGTGAAACAACGAGAAGCACAAGTGTTGCATTTCTGCAAAGGTTTTTTGTGTAACTAAAAACTTTGTCTATGTATTGTTCTCTTTCTTTCTACCTTTTTTGTCTACAACAATTGCTCAAATAAAGTCTAAATATGTTTTAATTGAGTCAAAATCAATGAAACCTAGACAACTAGCATTATGCTATTACATTTTAAGATCATTTTGAGTATGGACTGTGCAAAAAAATATTTTTTTTGCAATGTGGTTTTCAAGTTCACTGTGTTTATGTCTAGTTATGAGTAACTTTCATGCAGTTGTTATGTTTAGATAAATGTGACTGTCACAATTATTACACTGATTCACCTAGACATCAAGTTGAAAACTGAATTTTGTTGAAATGTACAGGAAGGGTCGGTTAACATACATTTTTGTCTTAAAAAAATGCCTACTTGTAATGTAATGCAGCCAAAGTGCTCAATAAAAGCGCCAAATGCCAACGTGCACTTAGTCCTGTTAGATCCTCTGGAAATCTCACGTGAGCCAACCACGAGTACCCTACACAGACATAGGCATTGCTGAGAAGGCAAATAGCTGGAGGGGCAGAAAAACAGAACAAAAAATGGAGAGGATTTTGATGCTTTTGGATGAAACAGTATTGATAGTATAGTAACAGTCAAGCATCATATGCCTTAACGTTATCTTTAAAATGGTTTTATTGTAATGTCTTAAGTTAACTGCTGCTTTGTAGTTTTTGTTTAATATTTCTGATCCTGTGTCTGAAGTTCTTCATAAGTTGTCTTTATACATTGTCCTTGTAGCTTCACTGCTGTGGTTTTGTACATGGTTTGTCATTTTTTCTTGTAAAAGTACCATCTTAGGTATTCTTGAAAAATCCTCCACTGCAGACCTCTATTTTATCCATGGTCTTTGTGGGACAGAATGACAGCCTCTTAAACCATACAGACTGCTCCTCTCAGCTTAGTTTGTATGTTGAGAGATTAACAATAGGAGTTCTTTTCCTCTTGTGTTTGTGATTCTGTTTCACATTTTTCCCTCATGATTTGTAAGTTTTTAGTTTTAGTTCTATTCTTCTTGTAGAAGTTGTAGACATTGGTGTATTCTGGCCTAGTTTGCCAAGGCCAATGCCTGTTGAAATGGAGATCACTGATCTCTCCAGCCAGCCATTAACACCATTGAAGTGTCAAGTCAGCACAGTTCTTCTTCGTCATGCTTCCTTTAAAAGTTTGACATCATATCCCACCATCCAGTAGAACGTAGAGTGGTCCAAAGGGGGAGGCAGGTGACGATGTCCTAGGTTATGCCTACCGCAGTGCTGAAAGTACCGTAAATACTCTTCTGGTTGTAGATTTTGTTTCATGACATCCATGTTTTTTTTGTGCGTTGAGGGTTTCCGAGTTCTGTTTTTTTTAATGTATTTTTAATTTGGTGTTTAATTACTCTTCAGTGAGGTGGATTTGCAGTCTTTCTGAGGCCCTGTCAGTGTATACTCACTGCTGTATGTTCATAGGAATGGGTTATGCAGGATAAGATTTTGTTAGAAAGAAGATGCCACAATACTCTACAGAAGGCTTTTTAACTTCAATAGTATACTACATTGTGGTGTCTTCCATGCTGATAAAGGTAGAGTGTTGTACTGTCGTGCATTTGTATTTTCCTATGACATCATCATGCTAATGTCATCTTAATACACAACATGACTATCTCCATGTTACTATATACAGTAAATGCATGAGCAATTTCTCCCTTAAAAATGCAGCACCCAGGCATGGATGACAATAGGCAAATATGTTGCATCTGTTCCTCTTTTTGTGGGATACCTTTGTATTTTTAATGCTGTAACACCCTTCAGATAAAGAACATTTGCTCCCTTACTGATGCATTCTGTAGGCTCCATCATCTTCCTCAAACAAGTTGGTTTCTGGTAGAAATCGAAGCATATATTGTGAAAAACAGATAAATAATTTGTGTTTGATTTTCAATTGTAATAATGTGACTTTAAATATCACTGTCTTGATGACTTTTTGGTTTTTTTTTTTACTAGTGGGTCCTGGTGTATATGCAAGTTGGCTTTAGTGCTGGGCCATTATCCAACTTGTGCTTGATCCTGTAACCATTTACAGTTTAGTAAATAGACCTTATTTCTTTTTAACACTGAAGTTGCCATTCAAATTGTCCTGTTGTATACCTGTAGCGGTGTTAAGGTTAAGCTATGTGTATTGTTCCCAAAAGACAGGCTTCTTTGCTTATGTGGGATTGGCGAACACCTTTGGCTGTACACTTTGGGAGTTATTTATAATAAATTATTCTATTGCAAAGTGAAAAAGTTGACTAGTACCACTAAAATGGTCAAAGCAACCAATGGAATGACTCAATAAGGGGGTACATTCCAATGGCTTTGATAGTGATAAGACATCTTTTCTAACCAGAATTGCTTTTTGAACTTGTAAATAAATCCCTTAGTATCCACTAGTACTGAGCGCTGCCACTTAGTACGTACAAACACCCATGCATCAATCACGTCCATTTTATCAACAAGTTGTTGATAGTGATAGTGTCTTATTTAAGTAGATTTTTTTTTATGTTTTTGTATTGAACAATGTGGACTTTGTACATTTTCTTGACATACATATATTCTGTAGAAGAAAGACTGCCTTTAGCACAAGTGATTTTGATTTAATTAACTCTGTGGTAAGACCCTGCTGTGTAAAAATTGCATCCAACATAGCAAACATTAAATGTGCACATATCAGATAGTAAGATATTTTCTTTTTCCTATTCTTTTTCTTCTATTCTATTTATTTATTTGTTTAGGAAGGATATTTATTTCCTCTACCAGTACAAATGAAACCATGTGAATGCATTGTGACAGATCTTTGCTATGGTAATTTAGAGCATGGAGTATGGTAATATAGAGCATAGCAGAAACTACTTCCCTGGGATGTAGAATGACTATTATAGCAAACCTGTTATAGCACCAATGTCTTAAGTAACCCCCTCAGGTCTCTTGGCTTAATTTTATCCTAAATTGCAGTATGTTACAGGTAATTCCACCTCTTTTTTTCCTGATGTTTTCAGGTCTGCTTCTTGTATATATTCTGATACTCAATAAAGCCTTATGTTGTCTTGCCTAGACCTGTCTTTACCCTGCCGACTCTGGAAAGCTGATCATGGCTGTCTAAGATATCTTATCTGTTCGGTCACCCAGCTTCTGTTAACTCTCTTTTGAATTCTGCTGTGTCTGTGCCACGTACCGGGCAAGGAGATCCTCCGGTTCTCCTAGCCGGCAACCACAGCCACCGCGAGGTAGGGGGAGACTCCCCGCTTCGGCCCGGCAGCCGCAGCTGCTGCGAAGAAGAGGGAGACCCCCCGCTTCGGATCAGCAGCAGCAGCCACCGCGAAGAAGGGGGAGACCCCCCGCCTCAGCACGGCAGCCACTGCCGCTACTGGGGAAAGGACTCCCTGCCTCCACACAGCAGCCGCAACCGCCGCGAAGAAGGGGGAGACCTCCCGCCTCTGCACAACAGCCACAGCCGCCGCGAAGAAGGGGGAGACCCCCCGCCTCTGCGCAGCAGACGCAGCCGCTGCGAAGAAGAGGCTGCCACGGCAAGGAAGACTTACCTCCGTCACGCTGCGTTCCCAGTAGCTTCAGGACAGGTCCTGTTCTGGTGTCCGGACATTGACCTATATGGGGAGATTACAAAATCGCCAAACACAAGATGGCCGCACAGGAAGTGACGTAACGGCACTTTGAATATTTGGCGGGAAATCTCCAATTAGTGCCTAAACTCCTGTGCCTATTTAAGAGACTTCCTGACTCAGAGACTTTGCCTTCTGATTGAGTGCCTATCTCAGTACGCATTCCTGTTGTTTCTCTGTTATTGACCCCGGCTATTCCACGACATCTCTGCTCTCTGGTATCCTGACCTTGGCTATTCCCACGACGTTCCTGCTCTCCGGTATCCTGACCTCGGCTATTCCCACAACGTTCCTGCTCTCCGGTATCCTGACCTCGGCTCTGTAGACCATCCTTTGCCAGTCCTACCTGACTTCGGTGTCTCCCTGTACGCTGGGTCGTGACAGTCTGCATATCTTCTTTAATCTGTTTTCTCAGTTTCTGAAGAAGTTTTCTGATTTTTTTGGGTGCCAAAGAGGAATGACGGAAGGATACAGAGGCTGAGTCATCCACTTTTGAGGCATCATCCTCCTTGTGGTCGACCTGGACACCATCTTGTGACAGCTCAACGTGAAGAGCTAAATCTTTCTTCTGCTGCTTTGGTTTAAAGTACTGGACCGCTTTCCGTTGTGCTTTTACCTTTGTTGTGTTAACATGTTGTTGGAGAGTCTTTTGTTCTATTAGTAGTCATAAAATCACTTTTTTAACTGCTCTTTTCACCCCAGTTAGAGCAGGAGCTCGCTCAAGGTGTAGCCAGTCTTGTTGTGTGCTAAGCACACCCCAGTGAACTTAGATAAAATTGTTTTCTTTTGACAAGACAAACAGTGAAGTTTGATAAATCCTTTTTTTTTAAAAAAAAAGAATACACCAAGCCCTACCTTTTCAGCCCACTTCCGGTCTGGTATAATGACTTGGATGTAACACTCCGATTACCATATACACTGTTTGATACTCTTGTCTGGATCAAGCTCATGCCTGTAGAAGAACACAAAGCAGAAAATAGAGGGTGCTTCAGCCCATAGAAGAGCAATTGTGAAGAAGGCCTTGGTAGCAGCTGTTTGTGAGAAGATTGTATGCTTTAGAACATATTCAGGGAAAAATACTTCGTTTATTTTACTTATTAGGATAGGGCTTTCAAAATATGTAATGCTAAAAATTTTCATTATCTCTTCAAGTCTGGTGTGTACATTCAAGAATAGTAGCCTCATGCTTCTTATAGTCATACTATGTGCTCTGACAAGCATGGGATCCAGATCAATAAACCATTTTAGAAGAAAAAAATGCATATGAAGCACTAAATTACAGAAACCAGCAATGCATTTAAATGTAGAACAACGTCTTTACTATAGATAATCTTTAAAATGTTTTGAGTAATTAAAATTGTTTTTTTTTTTCCTTATGGAACAGTAGCCCAATCTATATTAACTAATAAAGAATTAATTAGCTTATTTGTACTGTATGTTGTGTTGTCAGAGCAATGGTTTTAGTTGGCTTTCATTACATGCTTGAACTAGTTTCATCCTCCATTTTAAAGCAACAAAGATGAAAAATGCATATCTCAAGCAAATAATCTCATGGAAGGTAATAACTAATACATATTCAATCAATGACCATTTATAATCATTGGCTTATATGCACTTAATTCTTCAGTTTAAAAGGGGACTTTGGCTTTTGGCACAGGTGATAAATTATCTACTGAGAACAGAGTATATAGCACATATTAGAGTGATGAAGTATTCTTAACTCAAAAGGCTGCCAGTGATGTGTGAATCATGGTTGTGTGGCATGCCTAATACTTTCTTTCCCATCATCCTTTTAATGGTGGTTATCCATTAGCTAGACTGCATGCCAATTCGCTAATGGGACCAATCATTTCTACTGTAGTAGAAAGTTTGGTCCAGAACCCAATTTGTCTGGAGAATTTGGAGAAAGATAAAACTAGAAAAGTGTAAAGGGGAGACTGGGTAATGAAGGATGCAGCACAGCTTTTCATATATTACCTCAAAGTTTAGGGATTGTATGGTATTTAGGTTTTATTTTGTCCTCATGTTTCTACACTTTCATGTCTATTGCATTGGAACGCCATTTTGCCGTTCTTTTCTATAATCTTTGTTTATTAATAAAATGATAGCAGACATTTGAAAGAGGCACATTGATAAACCCAATTAAAGACACCAATGGGTCGCAATCATCAAAGCTATCCTCTGCTTTTCTTTAGTTCCTCTATATCAAAACCACAAATCAACAAACCAAACAAAGAAGAGTAATTGTGTGCTCCTCTTGGATAGCTTGCAATACAGTCTCGGGGTATGGGTATTACCATATGCATAAGCATATAAGAAAAGTGTGATATTTAAGAAAAGGCTGGATCAAATCATGAAATTACCCTCTCCCACTTTGTTTTTTTTTTTTTACTTTTTTCAGGCCTCCTTCCATTTGATGCCTTCTCAACTGCAGTTTATACCAGGTTTCACATCCACTGACCTTTTCATAATTATATAATGTGATTTAACATTCTGGATCACTATCAAATCTGTTTTGCAATCTATTCTCAAGAACAAATTTGTTTTGCTAACAATCTATGCTAGTGTGGTATTATACAACTGGTTAAAATGCTATGATGATTTGCACTATACAGTTTTCCTACAGGGCCAATTTGCCATTTTCAAGTTATCTGTATTTCTATTCAAATTCTTTAATTTAAAGTATTCTCAAACATTTTAACAGGTTAGTATAAATGCATTGACAATGTATTCTATCTGTACATTATTACATCCGTAATATGAATGAGATATTGACGTTTTAACAGTATTTAAATTCAAATATAATTTCTCCATAACATCATCAGTGCAGGATATATAACATAATACATATATACATAATAAATGGGGAAGGGTAGGGTGAACTTGGGTTTATTTTACCTTATAGATTGTTGGTTTTGTTTGTTATTATTAATATTTCCTGATCTGTAAATTAAATGTATTTCTAATGTCAAAACAAGTTCCAAATTATGTGCAATTGGAAACTGTATTCCTGTGCTTTAAAAATCCATTTTGACCAGCAAGACACATTTAAGAAAAATGATAAATCACCAAAATCATAGAATCTTTGTTATGCAATGTTTGGATTGGTTAAATTCACAGTCAATCAAATGAAAATCATTTGATCCTTGAGTGTAATAGAATTAATTAAGTACATAAGTAATACAGTCTTGATATTATGAAGCATAATGTGTCTTATCAGAGTAGTTGATAATATACCCATGGAACTGACGGAAGAATGTGACCCTCATGACTCGGTAACTGCAAAATAATGACGACTTTAGAGAACATGAAGTTTATCAAAGGAAAAAAGTCAAATGATTAAAATAATGTCAATGGTGCGGATTCTGAGTCAAATATTTAAAGGGTGACAGAAACACTGCACACTAGTGGTAGGATTAAGGACCTTTTTAGTTTTTTTTTTTTAAGGAACTCTGCAGATAGGTTGTTCGAAACCTCTTGGAGAACAAACCATAGTTCGTCTGTGGATTTAGGCAGCCTCATATGCTTTTCTCTTTTTATATAATCAGAGATAGACTCAATGATGTTCGGGGCTCTGTGGGGGGCCATACCATCACTTCCAGGACTCCTTGTTCTTCGTTACCCTGAAGATAGTTCTTAATAGACTTGGGCACCAGGGGGCTGTTCGTGTTCGTCTTCGGGGAAAAAAAAATCTTCGTATTCCGCGAATATTCGCCCGTTCCTGTCTTCTCTTCGGGCGAATATTCGTGGACATTCTTCGTGCTCGTTTCATCTTCGTTTTCCTCCCGGTTGCCTAGCAGGGGTTAATACGGGGTTAAGAACACATCGGAGCAGCAGCAGCTGCCGTGAAGGTACGTGTGTGCAACTCTATTGGTCGTTTCGACCAATAGAGTTGCACACACGTACCGAGATGTACTGTACACAATACACATTGCCCGAAACTGAGGGCCACGTTCCTCCGAGCAGTTGTCTTGTCTGAGACCTAGACAAATGCTCCAAGGAACTTGGCCTCCTTTTTATTATTATTATTATTATTATTATCCTTTATTTATATAGCGCCAACAGTTTACGCAGCGCTTAATACAATACATAAATTCAAGGGATATGACAAGACAAGAATTGACAGACTAAGACAAACCGATACATTTGGTGGAGAGAGCCCTGCTCGCAAGCTTACAATCTAGAGGGAAATGGGGTGACAAACATAAGGCATAGAGAAAGGGTGAGAGGTATTGTGGGGGTTGTATCGATGACAAGGAAGTTCTAGCAGCTAAGATGGTATGCTTCTCTGAAGAAGTGGGTTTTTAGATGTTTCTTGAATGTTGGGAGGGAGGGAGAATGCTGAAGGTTCCTTGGGAGAAGATTCCAGAGATATGGGGCAGCTCGAGTGAAATCTTGTAGACGGGAAAAGCAAGAGGTGATGAGTGAGGAGGAGAGCCTTAGCCCATGGGAGGAACGTAGGGATCGAGTAGGAGAGTATTTGCTAATGAGGTCAGAAATGTACGGAGGAGCAGTATTATGGATGGCCTTATATGTCAGTACCAGGATCTTAAATTTAATTCTAAAGGTAATTGGGAGCCAGTGGAGGGTTTCACAGAGGGGGGAAGCAGAAGAGGAGCGACGTGCAAGGAAGATGAGCCTAGCAGCCGCATTAAGGATAGACTGTAGAGGAGAGAGTCGAGACAGTGGAGTGCCAACCAGAAGAGTGTTGCAGTAGTCAAGACGGGAAATGATAAGGGAATGAACCAGGGTTTTTGTGGATTCTTGGGTGAGGAATGGGCGGATACGAGAGATGTTTTTTAGGTGCAAGCGGCAGGATCTGGCGAGGGACTGAATGTGAGGGATGAAGGAGAGGTTTGAGTCAAGGATGACCCCAAGGCATCGGGCCTGGTTAGTAGGAGAGATAGTCGTGTTGTTAATGGTGATAGAGAATTCAGGTAGTGGAGTGGAGATGGAGGGAGGGAAGATAATGAGTTCAGTTTTAGAAAGATTAAGTTTCAGGTAGTGTTGTGACATCCATGAAGAAATAACAGACAAGCAATTGGTAATACGGGACAGGAGAGATGGAGAGAGATCAGGAGAAGACAGGTAGATTTGGGTATCATCTGCATATAGGTGATACTGGAGGCCAAATGAGTTGATTAGTTTGCCAAGAGATGAAGTATAAAGAGAGAACAGCAGAGGGCCAAGGACTGAACCTTGGGGGACACCAACTGAAAGTGGAAGGGGCGATGATGTCTTGCCAGAGAAGTTGACAGAGAAGGAACGGTTAGACAGATATGAGGAGATCCAGGAGAGAGCTGTATCTCGAATGCCTATAGAAGCAAGTGAGTCTAGAAGAAGGTGGTGATCAACAGTATCGAAAGCAGCAGAGAGATCCAGTAGAATTAGAATAGAGTAGTGACCTTTTGCTTTGGCAGAGAGCAAGTCATTGGAGACTTTTGTTAGAGCTGTTTCAGTAGAGTGAAGGGGTTTGAAACCAGACTGTAGAGGGTCAAGGAGGGAATTAGAGGAGAGGAAGTTAATGAGGCGGTTGTACACAATCCGTTCAAGCAGCTTAGAGGTAAAAGGAAGCAGAGAGATAGGGCGGTAGTTAGACAAACAGACGGGATCTGAGGAAGGATTCTTTAGAATTGGTGTGATTAGCGCATGCTAATACATGCATACAGTCACACATCCATAGATGTTTAATAAAAGAATAGGGATTATTTTACATTTTTAAATCGATTTTGGACCACTTTTAATACATGCCTAACATTTGCTACCTATTTATAATGGCATACTTTGCAACGACCCAACTTTTACTGGACAGGCCTGGAAAAAAGCAGGACTGTCCACGAAAATATTGGGTGTGTTGGCAGGTATGCGAATGGAAAAATGTTGGACAAGAACTTAAAAATAGTTTAGGGTTAATGTACGGTTATGTTTGAGATTATTAGCAGTGCACTATTTTGGTTAAAGATGTATTATGTCTAAATATTAATTTAATTTAAATTTTAATGGGTTTATTTAATTTTACTTTAAAGTTATATTTATTATTTACTTTATTATATTTATTTAATGTTGTAGTGCTACCCTACCCAGCTATACCTATGTGCACTAGCATACCTTGTTTAGCTAAATTTGATGGGACAGGAAAAAAGACTGTCCCTGAAAAAGTTGGGTCTGTTGGCAGGTATGTGGATGGAAAAATGTTATAGGGTGAAGTGTCAGTTATAGCGTTAATGTAATGCTATTAGTGAGTGTAGAAGTGAAGGCCAGGGCAAATAACAGGAGGAAAGGTCCTTGTGATTTGTGCATTGTACGTGTGTGTGTTATGTCACTGTGTTATTTGTGTTATTGTGTGTTATGTTTGGTTGGTTGTGTATCAGACGGAAAAAAATGAAATGGAAATGGAAAGGAAATGGAAAAGGCGAATGAGTGGGCAATTGGCGACCCGCTCACCTGTTTCACCCCAAAGCAAAGCACCCAAACACTGTCAGTCTTAGACGTTTGGCAGCAGACTTCCAGAGCTCAGACACTAGGCCCTAGCGTAAGCTGGCCACTCCGGCGGAGGTAGCAGGCGTTGCCACACCGCAAACAGACGCAGCCTGGGGGGAGAAACTACCCTTACCATTAGGGACATTTTGGGCATGACTCTAGCAAGGAAGCGAACTGGCAGAGAAGAGATGCTGGCACCACCACCAGCATTGAAAAATGGGAAAGGCGAATGAGTGGGCAATTGGCGACCCACTCACCTGTTTCACCCCAGGGCAAAGCATCCAAACACTGTCAGTCTTAGACGTTTGGCAGCGGACTTCCAGAGCTCAGACACTAGGCCCTAGCGTAAGCTGGCCACTCCGGCGGAGGTAGCAGGCGTTGCCACACCGCAAACAGAGGCAGCCAGGGGGGGAGAAACTACCCTTACCATTAGGGACATTTTGGGTATGACTCTAGCCAGGAAACGAACTGGCAGAGAAGAGATGCTGGCACCACCACCAGCAGCAGCAGCATTGAGAAAGGCGAATGAGTGGGCAATTGGCGACCCACTCACCTGTTTCAACCCAGGGCAAAGCACCCAAACACTGTCAGTCTTAGACGTTTGGCAGCAGACTTCCAGAACTCAGACACAAGGCCCTAGCGTAAGCTGGCTACACTGGCGGAGGTAGCAGGCGTGGCCACACCGCAAACAGACGCAGCCAGGGGGAGAAACTACCCTTACCATTAGGGACATTTGAGACATGACACTAGCCAGGAAGCGAACTGGCAGAGAAGAGACGCTGGCACCACCACCAGCAGCAGCATTGGGAAAGGCGAATGAGTGGGCAATTGGCGACCCGCTCACCTGTTTCACCCCAGGGCAAAGCATCCAAACACTGTCAGTCCTAGACGTTTGGGAGCGGACTTCCAGAGCTCAGACACAAGGCCCTAGCGTAAGCTGGCTACACTGGCGGAGGTAGCAGGCGTTGCCACACCGCAAACAGACGCAGCCAGGGGGAGAAACTACTCTTGCCATAAGGGACATTTGAGGCATGACTTTAGCCAGGAAGCGAACTGGCAAAAGATGCTGGCACCATCACCAGCAGCAGCGTTGGAAACGGAAAAAGGTGAATGAGTGGGCAATTGATGACCCGCTCATCTGTTTCACCCCAGGGCAAAGCATTCAAAGACTGTCAGTCCTAGGCGTTTGGGAGCGGACTTCCACAGCTTAGACACTACGCCCTAGCGTAAATTGGCTACACCAGCGGAGGTAGCAGGCATTGCCACACCACAGCATGTGCAACCAGGGGGAGAAACTACCCTAACCATTAGGGAAAATTAACTTTCCAAGCTAAGAGCTGGGTAACCCAACTTGGGCAGATTGAATTTAAGAAAGGCAATCTCCTCCATCAGATGAGGTGGCATGCGTGAGCGCTGTGGACTCAGTATGTTTCCAGTCATAGAAAACACGCGCTCACTTTGAACAGTGGTTGGCGGACATGATAGTAGCTGCTGCGCAACCCATGAGAGTGCAGGCCACACACTCTTCTTTTCATCCCAGTAGCTAAGAGGATCAACATTAGGCGCAGAAGGAACTTCACAGAGGTAAAGTTTGACCATTTCAGCAGCACTACTCTCCTTTCTGCTGCTAGCTCTGTCAGATGGTCCAACTATACTCCCAAGTGCCTCTTCCCAAAGCGCAGCTGCTCCACTCAGCTGTATTGTGCTGCTTGTGGCACTGCTGCTGATGCTGCTGCTAGGAGTAGCAGACCACATCTTCTCTTCCTCCTCCTGCACCTCTCCCTCCTCAGAAAGCATTCCTATTTTACGCTGCCAGTCACGCACCTTGTTAACCAATTGCTCCCGGTAGCTACTGAGAACATTGAATTTCATTGCTAGCTTTCCCTTAATCCTTGGATCGCAAAGGCACGCTAGCATCATTTCGGGACTTTCTTCCATACGTTTGCGAAGGCGTAATTTTAGCAGATCCTTCAGCTTCCTGACTATGGCTGCTACATCAGGATGTAGAGTGCCACCTTGAACAGCCTCACAGGTTTTCAAGGAACACATCCATCTTGCTGCCTAGATGGGAGAACACTGGGATTACCTGACTGGCAGTGTTTGAGTTTACATTTTCAGTGGCATCCCTGAATGGTTTAAGGACTGCCACTAGCTGGGCGATGACTGTCCAATCCTCCCTATTCAATGGAGATGTAATCCCAATATTATGCTCTGAGGCAAGATTATGGATTGCCCTCTGCTGCTCCAAAATCCTCTCCAGCATCTCTAAAGTGGAGTTCCACCGCGTACTGACATCCTGTCGTAGGCAGTGTAAGGGAAGACCTGCCCTCTCTTGCTCTTCCCTCAAAAGTTGGCTATCCTTAACGCTATGGTGAAAGTCCCCAGCGATCTTTCTGCAGCGGGACAGAACTACTGCTGCTACATTAGTTCCTTCTGACATTGCGGCCTTCACTACAAAATGGATGATGTGGGCTGCACAGCGCACACCAACAATATGACCATCTCGCAGCGCTTTCACCATATTGGCACCTTCGTCAGTTACCACAAAACCAACTTCAACATTGGTGCCCGCCTCTGCTCCCACCCAAAGGCTAAACATTTTATTTTTGGAAGTGTGCTTTTCATCCATCACTTCTGCATGGAGAAGGAATGATTGGTAGCCTGCTGCAGCAGCTTCCTTAGACACACCGGGCTGCCACCAGTGTGCTGTCAAAGAAAGAAAGGCATGCTGGCCGCTAGGTGCACTCCACAAATCTGTTGTGAAATGAACACACTGACCAGCAGCCTTGGAAAGCTCTGCTTTCACTGCTGAAACACAGGACCGATACAATGAGGGGACAATGTTCCTACTGAAAGTGGAACGTAACGGAACTGTGTATTGTGGAGCCACAGCCGCCATCAATTGTTTGAAAGGCTCCCCTTCAATCATGGAGAAGGATGCCCCTCCAACAGCAATGAACTGACCAATAAGTCGTGTTACTTTATTGGCCTGCTGTTTGGGCATTGTTCTCTTGGAGTGGAATGCCCCAAATTGGACATGCAGTGCTCCAACCTGCCTTGGTCTCTGGCTGCCAGCACTAGCTGCTGCTATTGGCTCAGAAGCAGCTGTTGGGGTTTTACCACTGTCTCTGGAGATGGTACTAGTTGTTGTTGTAGTACCACGGCCACCAGCTATGCTGCCTGCACTACGTTTTACTTCTGCATCTTTCCCCAATAGCACAGCGTTGTGTTGAGTGCTGAGGTGATGCTTCATGCTAGCACTGGTAAATTGGCCAGACACTTTCCCTCTGCTTATTAGCTTCCCACAATCTTCAACATTTTCAAAGTGCTCCCAAATTGGGGTGTGCCTTGGGTGCTGCTTCTACTGCTCGGGGTGGATGAACAGCGGCAGAACTAGTGGTGGTGGCACTGGTGGTACTACCAGTACTGGCCATAGTGGGACTGCTAATTGCTTTAAGTCTAGCAGATTTGGTAGGTTTTGCTGCTGCTGGTAGTGGTGATGATCGCAGCGGAGAAGGTGGAGGCTCAGGGGAAAATTGTGCACTAGTCATTTGGACACTGCTCCCTGAGAAATCTGATTCCTGACCACTCATCTCCTCTACTTCCTCTGGCTCATAGTCTAGTTCTTCATTAGCCAGATAAAATGGAATCCCTGCTAGGCTGGAGCTAAGACTGATATCATGACTAGTAGTAGTGCGAGCAGGAAGAACAGACTCTGCACTTGGCCTCTAAGTCTCAGGCTCCTCTGCTACCTCGCTAGCTAGAATTCCACTATGTGTAGCCATCTCTCTAACTGTCTTTACAAAAATATTGTAAGGACTTGGTGGCTTGCTAGAGGTGCTAGGAGGACATGGCGTGGCGGTACTGGGGAGAACAGTAGGCGCAGCACTAGTGGTGGCAGAGGTGGTGGTGGTTTTCCCTACAAAGGAATGAGATCGCTTTGGTTTGGAAAAACCCCTCTGAGTCTTGCTGCTAATTTGGCTCTGCTTGGTACCTTGCATGCTGCTCGTGGATGGGGAAGATGCTGCTTGGGGCAAAAGGCACTTCTTTTTACTCACTGGGCTAGTAGAAGTACTAGTTGTGCTACCCTTTAACTTTGAACGTGCTTCTGGTGCTTTAGGCTTTCCGTAGAAAACCATAGAGCTTGTGGGCCTAGAAGCCCTACTACTGCCTGCTTGTGGTGCCTTTCCTTTACTTGATGATACTTCAAGCAATGCTTCCCCAAATGATAAGCGAGAGCTTGGCCTACTTGGCCGACTAGACTGACGCAAAGGCTGCATTTTAGAACTGGTGGTGGTGCTGGTGGTGGTGGTAGATGGAGCTTGTCCCTCCTTAGTCCCAAAAGGAGGATCCATTTCATTTCAAATTTTGTGTTGTGTGTGTAGTGTAGTGTTTAAAAAACTATAAAATAAAAAAATAAAATAAAAAAAGGAAAAACTAATTAGAGGAAGTTCTCTTCAGTGCTACTGCTTAAAAAGTAAAACTATGCACAACTGGCACTGTGCTGTTGTGTGCAATCTGCCAAAGTGCTAAAGTTATTTAAATTATTAACTCAAGATTAACTATTTATATAACTAGCAGTATTTTATTTTTAATTTGAATTTACACGGGCCTAAGAGCTTAGCCTACTGCTATGCTAAAGGTATATTTCCTTACTATAAGTCTACCCTCTAGGCAGACGCTCTCAAGCCCACTAAGCTAAAGTGAGGTTAAATCAGATTCAGTATATGATTTATTAATTAATATTAAGTTATATAATATTAATAGATTAGAAATAATTACTTATATTATGTATTATAGATAGAAGAATATAGATTAGAAATCAGAATTTAGAATTAGAATTACTTATATTATAGATTATGAATTACAATTTATATTAAATTATATATTTATAATATATTATAGATTAAGATTAAAGATTAGAATTATTTTAGTACTACAGCTAGTACCTTGAAGCTTTGCTTAGTACAGTTGTTGTCGTCACACAGTCGATCTTTCTTGAAAAGAAATTAGAATAGAAAATAAAATGTAAGAGCAAAACAGTTAGCTTCACTGCTTGCTGAATAAAAACACACAGCACTTATGCGGCTGCACTCACTAGCCCAACAAGTTCACTTCACTGATGGACTGAGGTGAGCAAAACACTAAGGGTACTTTTAATAAAATTAAAATAAAATGTAAAATAAATGAGAAAATCTTTGCAAAACAGTTAACGTCACTGCTTGCTGATCAAAAAAGAACACAGCACTTATGCGGCTGCACTCACTAGCCCAACAAGTTCACGTCACTGATGGACTGAGGTGAGCAAAACAAATGAAATAAAATGAAATATTATTAATTAAGAAAAATTGACTTGGTCTCTTGCTGTTGCTAAAACAAAGCACAAACTAAAGAGCTGCAGCACCAGTACTAATAAGATTAGCTGAGCTATAAGCTAGTAGTAATTAATTATTAATTTTATTTATAGCTAATTAACTATTAAGCTAGCTAAAATGAATTATATAATATTACTAATATAATGATTTTACATTAGACACTAGTAGATGTCTTGAATGTCTACAGTACACTCTACACTAGTATACTATAGTATATAATATATATATGACTGACAAATATATATAATATAAATTAATGTACTATTAAATTATTATATTTTCTATTAAATTATTATTTATAAATTCTATTATTTAATTTATCTAACTGAAGACAGGACAGGCAGTAGGCACTAGTGCCAGTCCAGGGCAAGGGCACCCCAGTGCCACTGAGGCACTGGGTGCACTGTCAACTCAACAGCACTACACAGTTGATGACAGAAGCACTGGAAAAAAATGAAATAAAAAAATGACTAAATTAATAAAATTATTAATTCAGTAGAATTGAAGTGAGGAAGAGTACACCGTGAGAAATGGCAGGCTGAGGCTTACCAGTCTCACACAGAACAGAACAATCTCTCTCTGTAACGCTCGGATGCAGCACAGCAGTGTTGCCAAAGCAGTCACAGCGAAAAATTAATGGATCTCTCAGACAAGCTCTGGTCTTATAAAGGCGCGGATCGGCTCACTCCTGTTTGAAATTTTGGAGGCTGCGCGGCGAAAATCTTCGATTCTTCGTGGTTGTGAGTCTTCGTCTTCGCCTACGTTTTGCCGGCACTGTATTCTGTTCTACGTTGCTTCGGAACGAACAAAAAAACGGCCTCTTCGTGCTCGTTTTCATGTTCGCCCGAAGACGAATGCGCAAGTCTAGTTCTTAATGACATTAGCTGTATGTTTGGGGCCAATCAGATGCCTCTCTGATCTTTATATTGAGATGCTGCTGTCTATTGTGAGGATGGTTGCCCAATCTAAGGGTGTTTCCTGGATGAAAGATTGTTTTCAGGACCTGGTGGAGGTAAAGGACAATACCTACAGAGAGTACCATGTTTAGGAGGCCACCAGCCCTTAACTGGGTCACTATGATCATAAATGCCCATTTGGCCCAGCAGAGAGGGCTGGTGCTCAATGCTAACTGTATCTCCCACTCCAGATTTCAACTCCTGGCAGTGTTTACGCAATGTCTAAACAGTGCGGGGTTACCAGATTTTACCAGAGGGGAAAGAATTAAGCGCATAGGCAGATAGGAATAGGGCCAGTTTAGGAGAGACATCCGGCCCAGTCTTACATGAAAAAAATGATCGTTTTACAATATGTTTGGAAGTTAACTTGTGTCACGGTAACCCCCTGAGGCTGAGGACCCATGGGGTAAATTTCAGATTGGGAGGGGGGCACTGATGAATTCCTGGGGAGACTCCTTGCCTGCCAAGTCCCCTCTTACATCTAAGTCACCCTGAAAATCCCATCTGGTTTGCCCTAACCTGACTCCCATTAACTAGCCTGCTATGGGGGCTCTATATGGCCAGAAACGCTCCATGCCCCTGTGGAACTGCATAGCGGCTAAGAACCTCGGCGATGACCGCTGAGAATTGGAACTGTTCCTCTACAAACATCCATTGTCCCACTTGAGGGTACACTATGCTCATGGTGGGCAACACTCGGAGGTGATTACGGAGAGGGAGCTTATTTGACAACCCTAGTTTTATTATCCATCTTTAGGACCGCGCAGACTATTCCTGGGGACATTTTAGACGGTGTCACTCAGTCTTGGTGTCAGATCAAGTCACTTTTTGGAACATAACATCCTTGGACCCTGAGCTCTGCATTGGTATCACGGGATTGACACTGCTTCCTCGTTATCACCTCAAAATAGTGACTTTTTTTGGGTGGGCATTGCCGGTCATAGAACAGTATAAAGGTGTTGGGCTGTCTGGTAGTTGATGAGATTATACTCCTGATCCAATTATGTTGTGTGTATAAAAATATGTGTTGTTCCCAATAAAGTCAGTTCTTGTTAATACCTTAATACGAGTTCTGTCTTGTTATTGGGGTAAGTCTCTGCGTTGTCCTTGTCAGTAAAGCACTGTATTGCAATGCTGAGGCTCCTAAAGAGCTGTGTTTCCTGCCCTCTTCGACTCTAGCTCCACCTGAACATTGAAGTCTTGTATTACTAGTGGCTATGGGGAGAAGGAATAACTTTTGGCGGGTGTACCCAGTCAGGGGACAGGTCGGCCCCCTCACATTTTGCACATGCGTAATAATGTTAATATGCTTTTTTTGCAGATTTCAAGGCTTGCTTAGTGTGGATTCTGGACACTCTTGCGTCTTGGCAGCACGGTAGGCAGAGATACCACCCAAAAGCCAGTAGGTAGGTTTGGATTTCTCATAGATCAGAAGGTTGGGCTTTAGGAGACTGAGTTGGAAAGCGTGCATTTTGAGGTTAAGCATCAGGCAACTGGTGTGGAACACCAGGCTTTCTCCTCATACACGCTGGGGGTAATGATGTGTGCAGTAGGGCTGTCTGTAAGTTAGTTATGTGTGTCATGCTAACATTTAAAATGGATTTTCCACAGAAGTGCTAGTATGGTCCAACATAACCCTATGTTTGTTTTGGTGTGGTGCTGCAGTGGACAGGGCCAGCAAGGTTACTTCTAGGTCTGCAGCCTACAATGGTGGTGTGGTCATAAAGACTGGCGATATTAAGACAAATCCCTCGGGATGTTAGGGAGAGATGTAGTGCATTTGAATGCCATTGGTATGGGTCTGCGGTGCCTTGATGTGGCTAAGGGTGTGGGTAGAGCAGTGCAGGTGTGGCCAGGCAAAGTGCTTAAGTAGGGTCAAAAAGTCTGTAACAAAGTGGCCCAGATTGTTAGTTTGGAGTTTCAAAGTTGCCTAAATGATGTTGGGAAGAGGCATGCCCATGTGGTCAGGGCCGGCCCTATAATGGGGCAGACTGGGGCAATTGCCCCAGGCGGCACTTTAGAAGGGGCGGCACTTTGCCGCCCCAAGCGCTTTTTTTTTTTTTTTTTGAAGCGGAGGAGAGAGAGAGGGGCACCGAGTGGTTTTCGCTTACCCGCTCGGCGCCCCTCTCTCTCTCTCCTCTGCGGCGAGTCTCCCTGTTCGGTCCCGGTGCCGGCTTGTAATGCAGAGCGCCGGAAGTGACGTCAATTTCCGGCGCTCAGCATTACAAGCCGGCACCGTGGCAGCACAGGGAGACTCGCCGCAGGACTGTTTAAAGGTAAGTACCGGGGGGGGGGGTACCGTAGATTATGGCGTCGGCGAAGTTTAAAATGCCGCCCCCCCCCCCCGGCGTCGGCGGGGGGGGGCGGCGTTTTAAACTTCGCCCCAGGCGGCGTTAAGTCTTTGGCCGGCCCTGCATGTGGTTATTCATCATGTCAGGAGTTTTATAATGACCAGCAGCATATGGCAGGCCTGTAGCGTCGTCAGTAGACACATAGAATGTGTTAGTTAGAATGCTGAGAAGTTTATAAATGATGTCAAGCCATTTGGTAAATCTAATATGTTTTTGTATGTTTTATTGGTGTCCTATTCATTTGAAAGGTGGGAGTGAGCCAGCAAAATGTGTTTCAATCAACATATTAAATTGATGATCTCTAGCACCTGTTTGTTTAAACACACCTAATTGTATGCTACATTTTGTACCTCTTCAAGTGGTCCTTTTTTAACCATTTCCTGCCAACGCTTTTAGTGAAATTCTTCCTCTCTTTTACACAAAAAATACACATTTTGTGTGAATTGTGTACACCTGGTGCATGCTGCTGTCACAAAACCCCCCATTTTGCATTCTGCTATTTCCTTCCAGTACAGCTGTGTCCCCAGTATATGCATGTACCAGGCTTTTCTGTAGTTATACGGTCCTTTAGGAGACGCACACTTTATACTTGCAAACATGACATTTTGACTATTTCATTTTATGGGCCCATGTTTGTTTTTGGAACCCGTGGCAGTCCCCAAGTTCCATCTTGGCAGTCTGTTTGCAATAGTAGACCCCACTTGTGCACTTTTTAGCTTTCTGACCCTTTGACCTGCATGGCAGGTGGCAATTTGTGCCATTTTCTGTCAAGGTTTTTTGGGGCATTTTTCTGTATTTATCAAACAGTGCACTTTATATGAAAAATACAGAAAATGATGTGTAGCATTAGGTGATGGGGTTTTCAGTCATCAGATGGAAGTTAAGAATTGGCAGCTGCTGGGGGGGATGAATGGGAACTGCATGGTACTCCCTAAAGCAATCGCAGACTGGCAAGAGGGACAATAAAATTAAGTGTCCTTCGTTTGCCTTTCCTTCGGCACACTCGGCATTCCTTTTGGGGATTTCTATTTGTGGTTGTTTGGTGGGATTTAATAAATGAAGTGGGCTTCAGCAGTCCTTCCCACTCCTTGAACTGTCGAAGGGCCAGGTGCATCAGAAATCAGTACCTCGGAGATCATCTGAAATTGCAGAAATGTTATTGCTCTAGGGCGTGACTTTTTAAAAATGAGGAAGGCATTGTGGGTGGCAATCTGCATTGTGTACCATGCTTTACACTTCCTCATGATGAGGTATGGATGTAGCAGCTGGTGTGCCAGGTCAACACCTCCCATGTGCTTATTATAGGCACTAATGCACGCTGGGTCTGCAACAGACAGGGACAGGGATAGTGCTCTTGTCCTGGATGGTGCTGGGCATGCACACATCCTTCCTGTCTCTAAACTTAAGTGCCAGCAGCTCCTCCATGCGCAGAGCGGAGTATTCACCCTTTTTTAACTGGGTCTGTGCTAACTGTGCTGGCAGCCCCTTGCGGTTAATACCGCAGGCAACTTTCTTGAAACAGTAAATCAGTCAGAATGAAGGGACGCTGGTGTAAAAATGATCAGATTTTTACACCAGATGGTACCCTTTGTTCATCAGGGGGGATATAACGTCTCACACAATTTTAGGACTGCTTCCCAGATGTCCTGGCCAACCAGGAGGGTCAAAGTGGCAGTCGTTTCCCTCATAGACCGGGAATGTTTGAACGTACCGACTTTCACTCTCACAGTGAATATAGAACTTCACGCCATATATGTTTTGAAGGTATATACTGTTTGAATGCGAGTCTCCCCTTGTACTTTATGAGAGACTCATGAATGGTCAAATTCTGCTCAGGGTTATACACCTCTGCAAACTTGCCCTGAAAGTGGGTAAGAAGGAGGCATTCCATATAGCGTGGCAAATCAGGCTACCACGCACATGTACAAATGCATTGCATCTTGAGCAAGTACATGTACATGGTTTGTCGTGAAGAGGTTAAGTGGCTAGTTTTTTTCAGTGTATGCTATGTCTTTAAATTTCAAAGCAACTGCATTAAAATTATGAGAGTGCCAGTTAACAAAATGATCTGTTCACCCTATATTATGGGATTCAAATGAAAACCAAAATAACATTAACATTTGCAATGCACCAAAAATAGCATTAACTTTATTTACATTTTTGTTTCTGAAAATGTTAATGCATTACATACAACAGAAGTTTAAGTATATACAAGCATTCACATTAACATCTGTACAAATCATGTATATTTTTTATCATCATAGACCAGTGTGGGGTATATGTTTGGCTTGGAAATGATTTGTTTACCTTATTATACACACAAACAAAAAATAGTCTTTGGCAAATACATTATGTACACTTGTTTTCAAAGCTAGATTGTTGAGGCAATCATACCATGTCTTTTTGAATTCCATTGTTGTTTGAAAACATTTCCAAATCTTCCATTACCAAATCCTGGTCGCTTGTTAAAGGCCTACGTTTTTCTGATTCCTTTTCATCATTGCTTTGCTTTTCAAATGCAGAGTCTTGGTGTCCCTGGTTTTGGGACATTGCAGGCAAAATGGCATTACCTTGAGCTCTGTGAGAATACATAGTTCTTCTTTCTATTTCCTCTGAGCAGAGCTGAAGTTTGAAGGCAGCCTGAAATCCACGGCGGAAATTCTCATTGAAGAATCCATAAATTATTGGGTTGATACTGCTATTGAAAAAAGCCAACCAGTGTGCAAAAGGATAAATGTAAATATTAATCACCTGATGCTGGTTTTCTGTTAGGTTGGCATAGTCTGATAACATCATTAGAGTCCACAAAGGCAACCAAGAAAGAATAAAAAGTAGAGCAATAACAATAAGCATTTTGATGACCTTCTGCTTTCTGCGAGATACAGCATGTCTTTGTTGCTGGTGATTCTTACTTTCAACATTTAATTCACTCTTAAATAAAGTAATTCCTATCCTAGCATACATAATCACAATCAGAGACAGAGGAGCAAGATAAATATTAGCAAACAGCACTGTTGTATATATTTTCCTCATCTGTGGATTTGGCCAGTCCTCGCGGCACCAATAAATAGGACTTGTTTGGTTACTACCACCAAGAACAATTCTAAAATGTCTGTCTTCTTTAACGTGGGACATGACTGCAGTTGGACACATGATAGAGACAGCTAAAACCCAGATGACTACGATAATTACAACAGCAGTTGATATGGTCAGCTTTTGCTTGAAGGGGTAAACAATGCATCGAAATCTGTAATTAAAAAAAATATATATACATAATTATTGGAAGTGAAACCCTTCAAAAGTTTGCAGACATGATGTGCATAGGGAAAGGAAATACGTGAATATGAATTATATAAGATAAACGACTTTGTTTTTATCATTTATAAATCTTAGTTTAGTTTAAGTTAATAAGAGGGCACTACTAATGTTCCCAATGTACCACAAACTACCCCAAAATACTGGCTCCATACTAATTGATAAACATAACAGGGCTTAACCAATATCTAAATCAATGTTGACAAAACCTTAAACACTATTGAGAACAGCAAGGACTGGGATCTCTGATGAACCCACCCATGTCGGCACCTAACTGTAGCACCTGGGTCATGGAGAAGCAGATAAAGAAAGAAGACACAGGGAGAAGACAGGAAAAAGTAGACATTAGAACAAGAGGCAAGAGATGAAGCGTAGATGCAGGAAAGAGGACAGGGAAACAAAAGCGGTCCAAGGAGAAAATAGGGATAGTTTGAGAGAGCGTGAGAGAGTTTGAGAGAGCGTGAAAGAGAGTGAATGAGGGTGAGTGACATCGAATCTCTTTTCCCAATCGGAAAACACCTTTGAATTCCATCCCAGCTGAAAGAGTAGGAAACAAAATTTGTTGCCAAAAAAATAAATGAACCAAAAGCTTAAAGAAAAATGAGTCTGAATAATTTTTGGTCCACTTGCCTAAGTCTAGTGTGTATACATGAAAAAGAAGAATTATGGTTAAAGTAAAATATGGTTAAAAAAGAAAAAACGGTAAATCGGTTGCAAAATTTTGAAAGGGGTTAATTACTCATTAACAGGTGAACAGAGGTAATGTAAAGTGCTGTAGGTGTCATTTTACTCCATCTCCAAGTGGACTCTTCATAAGTGAACAGATAAGATTTACATTAGACTATCCAGACATTTATTCATAGTCTTCTTGCTTTTATTCCACCACTCACCAATCTATATTAATCTCCACTATCTTCATCTCTTATACTTATTTCATCTGATTCATCTCTAAATCCCTTATATCCTGCTGCAATCCCATTTTTACCTGCAATACTTATCTAATTGCATTTGATCCACGACTGAAATCCTCTTCTCCTGCTGTAGCCCCTTTTTTCACATGCTATGTCTCCCTCTTGTCTATTTGTAACATGCTGAGTCTTGTGTAGCTTAGTTGCAATTGTTAAGACGAGTTGTGAAATATCTGGCTCTATATATGCAATCATCTTATCTGTGAAGTAACCCAATAAAATCTTCGGCCTCTCTTGGAAATGTAGCTGTGGCTTCATCCCACGTAAACTCTTTATACGTTGAAGTGGACTGTTCATAAGTGGATAGATATTAGACTTGTGCATTCGTCTTCGGGCGAACATGAAAACGAACACCAACAGTGTGAAGAAGCGAAGATAGCGGCGGTAAAAAAAATACACGAAGACTCACAACACGAAGAATCTTCGTGTTCATCTACTAATCTCCCTGGTCCCTTCCCCATCTAGTCTACCTTATCTCCGCAGCATCGTGGGGGTTGACGGAAGCGGAAATCCGCAGGCTCGCCGTCAGGGGTTAAAGGGCTGTGCGAACGACTCTATTGGTCGCCTGCAGGGTCCTCCTCTGGCATCAACCAATTGGTTTATGCCAGAGGAGGACCCTGCAGGCAACCAATAGGCTCACTAGCACAGCCTTTTTAACCCCTGCGGAGATAACGGGAGCAGAGATCCGTAGGTTCGCCGTCAGGAGTTAAGTTGGCCGGCAGAGACCACTGGTCTCCCTGCTATAACAGTTAAAGGTCTATACAAGCGACTTTATTGGTCGTTCGTACTGACTTTTAACTGTTGTAGCAGGTAGATCAGTGGTCTCTGCCGGCCAAGTTGCTGGGCCAGGATTTTAAAATACAGTTGGTCGTACGGACATTTAAACTCCTGGTGCCAAAGCTGCTGCGTAGTCCGTACCGCGTTAACCTCGTATTAACCCCTTATAAAAAAAACATAAAAAACAAAGAAAAAAACGAACACAAAGAACACACACAAATATTCGCCCGAACAGAAGACAGGAACAGGCGAATATTCGCAGAATATGAAGATTTTTCTTCCCCACGAAGACGAACACGAAGAGCTGGCCGGCGCCCAAGTCTAATACATATGAGAAATTAAACTGGAGATAAACTACAGTAACTGCAGTCAGCAAGTAACCATCTAATCTTTTGTCTAGCTCAACCTAATCCTTACTATGACCCCTACATGGTTTTATTCTTCTTTTCTTCTCCCCTACTCCTTAAACACTCATCTTTCCCTTAACAACCCCTCCACAGTCCATATCTACCCTTCCCTCTTGCCATCACCCCACCTTAGCTCACATGCCCTTCTCTTCTTCCTTTAACCCCTTCGTGACAAAGGCTGATTTTACTTTTTGTACCCTTCGTGACAATGGCCGTTTTAACATTTCTGCGCTGCTCGTGTTTAGCTGTAATTTTCTTCTTTCCCGTTTACTGAACCCACACACATTATATATTGTTTTTTTCAGGACAAGAAGGGCTTTCTTTAGATGACATTGTTTTGATTGTATCATATTATTTACTATTAAAAAAAGTATAAAATATGGTGAGAAATTTAGAAAAAAATGACTGTTTCTAACTTTTAGTTGAAAAATCTTTTACTCATCTATAAAAGGTAATGAAAAAACCTGCTAAATAGATTCTACTATTTGTCCTGAGTTTAGAAATACCCAATGTTTTTATGTTTTTTTGCTTATTTCTACACATTATGGGGCAAAAAGTACAGGTAGCGTTTTGTTATTTCAAAGCCATTTCTTCCAAATCTGGTAATTCTTCCCCTCATGTGCCATTTCGGGTATCTTTGAAGCCGGCCAATGCAATTTACCCCATCAAGTCATATATTTTTGAAAACTAGACAGCCCAGGGTATTCCAAATGCTAGTATTTTAACCCCTCAAGCACTAATTCTACCATCAGCCTTTGTCAAACTTTATGGTAGTAATTTTTTTTGCATTTGTTTTTTCACACACATTTTACTTTAGGTATGAATAAACAGGTTCTGGTATATGTCACTATCATAAAACACCCCAATTTTGCCTGGCTGTTTGGGGGCAAAAGGGCCACATTTGGGGCATGTGCATTTTTCAATGTTGAACTTTGGCATTTGGGGATCCACTGCCCATGCCCTATTTGGTACATCTTTGAGCTGGGCCATTTCAGTGTGGCCAATAAAGCCATATATTTTTGAAAACTAGACACCCCAGGGTATTTTAAATGCTGGTATTTTAACTCTTTGCATGCACACATTTTACCACCAGAATTTTTTCAAAGTTTGCAGTAGTATCTTTTTGTGTGTATTTTCCCCCCACACACCTACTTTATGTATGAATTTACAGCTCCTGGTTTATGCTGTTGTCACATGACACCCCAATATGTGTTCAGCAACATCTCCTGAGCGCAGTGATACCCCACATGCATGGGTTTGTCATTTTTTGGGGGAACTAAAAGGCCACATTTGGTACGTGTGCATTTTTCTAATTGGAAATTAGATGTGTGGCCATCCTTCCCCTCGTGTTATTTGGGACATTGTTGAACCCGGCCAATTCAATTTACCCCATCAAATCATACATTTTTTAAAAGTAGACACCCCATGGGCATTTAGTATTTTAACTCTTTCCATGCGAGAATTGTTTTAAGCTAATGTGCTAATTTTAGGACTTGCTCACAAAAATATATTTTTTTATATATATATTTTATATTTTTTGCCTTTTTTAAAAAAAATTTAAAAAATTTTTTCAACTTGAAGGTTCCCCTGATAGTGACATCAGTGGGAAATTATTTTTACATTTTACTGGTTTTTTTACTATTTTTTTCTAATTATTATTAATTTTATTTTATTTTTTAATTTATTTTTACTAATCACACTTTGATTAGAAAGCTGGGCTCCATTGACTTGCATGGTTGAATGCAGTACCTGTATTCAACCTGCAAGTGGAGCCAGAGTTCTCTAGAGGGTGAGGAGACCGTCTAGCGAACTTTTTCACCTTTATTGTTTTTTTTCCCGGGCCGCCGCCATCTTGCAGATGGCGAAGATCACCGGCAGCTGCGGCTGTGACCGCTCCGTCCAAAGGTAAGTGTTTGGTGTCGCTGGATGCCTCCTGATCGAGGCATTCCAGCGACACCATTTAAGTTTAGGAGGTGATCGTTGATCGCCTCCTAAACGCTTTTAAAACGGGCGTCCGCCACCGGGTTGACGCCCCGGGGAGGGGCCAGACATGGCCCCTGGTGCCGATCTGATTTGTTATTGAACTGAATCTGATACTGAATCTTCGTCCTTCTGTGCTCAGGGGACATTGAATCCCACCATTCTAACCTGCTTCTGCCCCCGCAATCCCAATCCACTGTAATCCCAGCAATTCATGTCATACTGTAATCATGTGCCCTCTGGAACGCATGCTGTGTCTGCCACCAATTCTATCTCCCTTGTTCTAGTCTTTTTAAACACGTTTTTTTCTGTCTGTTCTCCCCAATTGTTGCTGTGATCTACCGGCCTTCTGACCCTAATTCACAATTCTTTGATCACTTTGCCACATGTTTCTCTCTCACTTTCTTTCCTTCACTATCCCTACACTAATACTGGTGGACCTATATATATACCTATTAATGATCAGTCCTCAGCTTCTGCTTCTTAACTACTGTCACTCTCCTCCTCTTTTGGTCTCTCACAATGCACCACCTCTCCCACGCAGCGTGATGGCCACCAAAGTGACCTAGTGTTCTCCCACTTTGTATTTGCTCGATTATAAGACAAGGTTTTTTTCAGAGCAAATGCTCTGAAAAATACCCCTCGTCTTATAATTGAGGTCGTCTTCTAATCAGACCTCAAAATGTCCGCTGGGGCCATGCTGCTTACCGGGCTTTGGTCGCGAGCAGCAGGAGAACAGGAAGCTAGAAGAGTGTCACATAACTCTGCCTCCCCCCTCCTTCCTCTGGGGGCGGGGCCAGAGAAGTTGCTCGCACAGCCGGGCCCCTGCAGAAGTTTTCGAGTGAGAGATCTGCAGTTCAGGTAAGGGGGTGGGGGAGGGTTTTTGGGTAAGTATGTGTGATTAATGGAATGAATGAGTATTTAAATGTTTGTGAATGAGTGTGTTAGTATGGATGTGTAAGGGGGGTGGTGGTGGTAGCATGGCATAGGGAGGCTGTACTCAGACTCCTATCATCCCCAGGTTCTAGCATGTACTGGCTGCCTTGGCTTGATAGGAGTGTGATTGCTGTTAGCAGATATATATATATATATATATATATATACACACCTCCAGAAATGCTTTTTAACCCCCTATATGCCAGAGTGGCACATCATGGGGCAGAGTGGCAAATAGGGGGGTATAAGGCATTTCTGGGGGCAGAGTGGCAACCCTGGGGGCAGATGTGCATAACTGGGGGGGCAGGCTGGCAAATAAAAGGAAATAAAAAAATATATATATTTTTCTCAATCATAGCTTTTATTAAATATGAAAATATTGTTTACATGAATTAATATTTACTAGTAAAACTTTTTTTCCTATAGGGTAGTCTTATATTCAGGCTTTTTGTTTTTTTCCTAAATTAATATTTAGATTTTGGGGGGTCGTCTTATAATCAGGGTCGTCTTATAATCGAGCAAATACGGTAATTTCTCTCTGTCCCTCTGACCACAGCCTGTTGACATTTAACCTTGCCATAACTCCCACACTTCTTCTACCTAAAAAAACACCACAAACCTTCAGATTACTCCCATTCTCACCTAAACATGCCATCATCTAGCCCAACCTAAAAAAATATTTCCTTGATCCAGCATCCCCATCAAACTACCATCCAGTTTCCCTCTCTCGTGATATTCTGTCTGGATTATTGCAACTCCTTACTAACTGGCTCCCTTTCTCCCGCCTTTCATCACTTTAATCCATTCTCAACACTGCAACTAGACTAATCTTCCTTTCTCACGATTCTTCATCTGCTGCTCTACTATGCCAATCGCTCCATTGGCTCCCCATACCATCCAGAATCAAATTCTAACTTCTGAACCCTGACCTACAGGGCCCTTAACAACTCTGCAACCCCCTATATTTCTCCCATTCTATGCAAATATACACCCAACCTCTTCGGTCCTCTCATGATACTGTAATAATCTCTTCTCATTTCCCTATTCAGGAATTCTCATTCTGTCAGACTTTCTCCCTCGTACACAACTTTCGAAGGCTCTCTGAAAGCTCACCAACAATCAAACAGCTTCCTACCCAAGCCATCTGAATGACCAACAGCGCCTAAAGATCATCTTGACTCAATCAACTCATCCCTATCCAAGCAATCCTACTGTGTGTGATTTCAAATTATTTTTGTTGCCTTTGATTGGAAAGCTCTATGGAATCTGCTATTTATTTATATAAACAAATGTAATCTCCCCAACATGAATTTGGCAATCTAGATGCTACAAATTTGTATCTGGAGAAAAAGCCAGAGATGTTTTCACTAAAACCCATTTTTAATGTTAGTTTCCTAATAAAATAATGGCTAATTGACCGTTTGGCACACTTTTTAAATCATTCACACTGCTTTTGCAAAAACAAATGAGGAATTACTGGTATGTTTCTATTCTGTTGCAAATTGTTTATTAAACATTTGAAATTTGGCAGCTGAAAAGCCAGTTGAGATCAGTTGTATCACATGCTTTGGGATAATCTTGAAAGGTTTGTTTGATTATTAACATCTAGGAAAAAGTAGCAGTTTCAATAGAAAAGCTCCAGATCCTCCAAGGTTAACATGGTCAACAACTTGTTATTGTTGGTCATTTACGCTATCATAAAAGTGACATCTGGATATCTGTAATTACACCAGTAGTAAGCATCAGATAAAGTAATATCTCAAGCATTATTGAACTACAGCTTACATTATACCGTATTTGCTCGATTATAAAACGACCCTGATTATAAAACGACCCCCCAAAATCTGAATATTAATTTAGGAAAAAAAGAAAAAGCCTGAATATAAGACAACCCTATAGGAAAAAAGTTTTACCAGTAAATGTTAATTCATGTAAACTATTACATTTTTTAATAAAAGCTATGATTGCGATAAATATTTTTTTGTTTTTATTTCCTTGTATTTTCCAACCTGCCCCCCAGTTATGCACATCTGCCCCAGGCTTGCCACTCCAATATGGCACTGTGGCCCATGATATGCCTTTTAATCCTCTATATGCCACTGTGCCCCATGATATGCCTTTTAACCCCCTATGTGCCACTCTGCCTCCAGAAATGCCTTATACCCCTATATCCCATTCTGGCATTTAGGGGGTTAAAAGGCATATTATGGGGCAGAGTGGCATATAGGGAGGTATAAGGCATTTCAGGAGGCAGAGTGGCGTATAGAAAGGCATTTCTGGAGCCAGAGTCGCATTTAGGGGGTTAAAAGGCATTGTATAGAGCACTCTGTCTCCAGAAATGCCTTATACCCCTATATGCCACTCTGGCATTTAGGGGATTAAAAGGCATATTATGGGGCACAGTGGCATATAGCGAGGTATAAGGCATTTCAGGAGGCAGAGTGGCGTTAAGGGGGTTAAACCACTCCAATATGACACTGTGGCCCATGATATGCCTTTTAATCCTCTATATGCCACTGTGCCCCATGATATGCCTTTTAACCCCCTATGTGCCACTCTGCCTCCAGAAATGCCTTATACCCCTATATCCCATTCTGGCATTTAGGGGGTTAAAAGGCATATTATGGGGCAGAGTGGCATATAGGGAGGTATAAGGCATTTCAGGAGGCAGAGTGGAGTATAAAAGGCATTTCTGGAGCCAGAGTGGCATTTAGGGGGTTAAAAGGCATTGTATAGAGCACTCTGTCTCCAGAAATGCCTTATACCCCTATATGCCACTCTGGCATTTAGGGGATTAAAAGGCATATTATGGGGCACAGTGGCATATAGGGAGGTATAAGGCATTTCAGGAGGCAGAGTGGCGTTAAGGGGGTTAAAAGGCATTTCACAGAGCACTCTACCTCCAGAAATGCCCTATGCCCCCATTTAACACTCCCCCCCTCCACACACACACACTTACCGGTGCTTCCAATTTCCTGTTGTATTGCCGGGGCAGTGGGTTGACGTCTACGCGATTCGCTGCAGCCGGAATTGGCAGCAGGGGTTTGTCTGCGTCCATCACGCAGACCTTCCCCGGCTGTCAGAGATCAGAGTTCCCCGCACCAGTGCGGCACCGGCACCGGCAACGGTGCGGGGAACTCTGATCTCTGACAGTCGGGGAAGGTCTGCGCGATGGACGCAGACAACCCCCGCTGCTAGCCACGCCTCCTTCCAGCTGCAGCGTAAGTTGTCTATGCGGATTGCGTAGACGTCAACCCGCTGCCCCGGCAATACAGCAGGAAATTGGAAGCACCGCTGTGTGTGTGTGTGCAGCGGTGCGGGGGATCTGGATCTTAGTCTCACAGTCAGACCTCTATTTGAGGTCTGATTATAAGATGACCCCGATTAGAAGATGAGGGGTATTTTTCAGAGCATTTGCTCTGAAAAAAACCTTGTCTTATAATGGAGCAAATACGGTACATACTGTAGTTGCAGTAGTTGAAGTAGAATTGCTACTACAAGAATTCTATAAATGAATCATAGAAAAACTATAAATTGGATAGCTTCTCTAGGTAAGGAAAATTCTACAAACTCTAAGAATTGACTGTCCAGATTATCCCTGACCCTACATACAAGTGTACATACAAGTTACAATATATTAACTGTAAGGACTTACCTGCCTGTCCGGTCCCACGCCATGGCCGGTCCCGCGACCCTTCCTCCTCGGCCGGCTTCCCGGGCAGCGAGTACCACCGCTACCCGGTCGGCGTCTTCACTGCGTGGCGGACCACGCGGCAAACAGGTAGCACAGTAATAACATATTACACGTTACATCTGTAACGTGTTCTTATAACCTCAGGTGACCTCCTTAATGCAGGACACACCTCCTCCTGTCCCTATTTAAACCTGGACTACCTCTTCTGGGTCACCCTTGGTTGGTGTATTTTTGCTATTTGCTTGCGCATTAGATTGTTACTGACTGCTCCGGTTTGACTTGGCTTGTTGACCTCGTTCCTGTCTCCTGGTTCGGCTCCTGATTCCTGCTCGTCTGGTATTGATTCGGCTTGTTGACCTCGTCTCTGGATTCTGATTTGGCTTATCCTGATTACCTGTCTGACCAGGTTGGTTCTCTGACTTTCTGGTTCCTGTTTGGCCTGGCCCACTCCGCCATCTGGGGTCCTACCTCACCATACCATTACAGTACAAAGGGTCACCATGGACCCCGCGGAGATTGGCCAGAAGATGTCTACCTGTGAAGCCCGTATTGAAAGTCTGGATCTTCGCATGGACCAGTTTGCTCAGGCTTTGCAAACCATCCTGGCAAGGACTGATCCAGCACGTGGTCCACCTCCTGTGCCTGCTGCTGCACCTGTTGCTGTTCCACCACCTGCTGACCCAGGTCTTCATACCCTCCGTTTACCGCCTCCTCCCAGATATGGGGGAGATCATGCTACCTGTCGTGGATTCCTCAATCAGTGCTCCATTCACTTCGAGATGTCTCCCTACTTGTTTCCTTCCGATAGAGCCCGCGTGGGGTATGTCATCTCCCTACTCACTGACAGGGCTCTGGCCTGGGCAACTCCCCTTTGGGAACGCAATTCTCCAGTGGTCAACGATTATACTGACTTTGTAACCACTTTCCGTCAAGTATTTGACAGGCCAGGTCGCGGCCATATTGCCTCGTCAAGTCTCTTCTCACTGCGTCAGGGTACACGCAGCTTATCTGACTATGCCATTGAATTTCGTACCCTGGCTCCAGAAGTGGCATGGAACAACAACGCCTTGGTTGCTGCCTTCACTAATGGCCTATCTGACCGCCTGAAAGATGAGGTGGCTGCCCGGGACCTGCCCACGGACTTGGAAGAACTCATCGCCTACATTGGCCACATTGATCTGCGCCTCCGGGAACGCCAGGTACAGCGAGATCGCCAAAGGAGGGCTCCAGTGCGTTTTGCCCCACGTCCGGTTTCTTCTGACTCTGCTTCTCTTCTGTTATGGAACCAGAATAAATATATATATATCAGCAAGAAACGCTTATGGTTTAGAATGAATATAAGCTGGCTCTGACCAGTATAAAGGGTTAAACCTTACGCAAGTATGTGAGTGACGCAAGTAGCAGGACGTAAGGACGTTCAGTGTAAGTTAAACAAATAAGTACACTATGTTTTACTAACCGCAAAGATATCCGGCTAGCCTTATGTTCTAGTGATAGGGAAGTTGCCTAACATTCAGTAATGTCTGTTTATAATGGTTTTCTGCTTGTATCCGCATAGTTTTAAGGATTTAACCAATTGTTGTGATGTACGTGTTAAGACGTCCTTCTTTTTGATCACTATATAACCTATGATATTAACGTAATAAACCAGAGTGATTTTGGACCTGACCCAGAGTGTGTTGTGTGTCTTATTTCTCTCTCCGTGCACGTACATTTACATTCATATAATTTGGAGCAGTTCAACAATTGAAGAAAGGCTTTATTGGAAAGCATCCAAAACAGTTGGCGCCCAACGTGGGGCTCGAGGAAGCCATACCCGTCGGGGGTCCCTCCCGGGAGAGTTTGCACCGTGAACTGACGATTGGACCCTGGGATCGCAACCCAGTTACAAGGTAAGATTGTTTCTTATCTACCTTGTGTGTCTCTCGTTACTCACGTGTGTATTCGGAGGAGGGAACTCAGGTGGTTGACGCACCCTCGAGAGGCAATAAAAGAACCCCATGTAAATATACTGTCGTAGTCACTTGTTGAACTGTGGTGCCTCCCTTTTCTGGCAAGCACACTGTAGTAGGAAGGAATCGGTAAAGTGCTGTGAGTCTGCCTTGGTCCCCAGACGGTGACTTCAGACTAGCCAGTCAGTAAAGTGTTAACAGTCTCCACCGGATCAGCCCAGTTGCTCTGATCCCCGGACGGTGTCGTGAGACTGACACTAATTTGGACAGCCCAGTCGCCTGTCCCCAGTATATTATATTACTACAGTGTGTGTGTGTGCCTCGTATCTGAAGGTTTCGGACGGTTGCGGACAAGGTTACGATATTGTTGCGAAATGGGGAACGATAACAGCGTTCCAAAAGGGTATTGTACACCCTCCCAAATAGTTGCGAATAGACGAGGGAAAAAGTACATCAAACAATTGTCAAAGTTAGAAAAGCGATATGACATACCAAAAGGAGGGACATTATCAGTTGGTGTTTGGCAAAACCTCCTAAATGACATGGCTGGAAAATTGAACGATGAAGGATTGAAAGATACTGTTAGAATTTGGCTAGATTGTAGCAAAGAATTTAAATCGCTAAATGGTGAAGAAATGTATGATGACAAATATTCGAGATATCTGTGTAGAATTCCAGTAGTGTCTACGCCACCGCCCTATGATGGCGCCGAGTTGTTGGATGGGTGGAGCTGCTCAGCCTGTAATGCTGTGACGTCAGGTTCTTTTTGTCATTACTGTAAGGCGCCCCGCCCTCTGCCTGATTTGCCCACCCTGTCATGTGTGACAAAGGCGTCAGCGCCATCTTGTGCCGCACCTTATCAACCGGCAGTAGTAGAAGGTCCCTGCCCACTGTTTACTCCGCCCACTATGCAATATCCGGAGCAAACATCGACGCCATCTTTGATAGCCGACAACGCCCTAAGCCAGGGCCTATCTCCAGCCCCGGCACCCCCTATGAGAACCCCCACGATATCACTGTATCCGGTGATCAACCCCGATGGCACATACGTGTTACCTTCTACAGAGTTGACACCTAACAACACGGCTCCTATTATGGTTACGGGAGATAGTGCCGAATCAGGAAAGGGAAATATTATATACTATTAGCGGGTTAGAAGGCGTGGTTCAACATAATCCACTCACGCGCCCCCTACCCATCACAAGCTCTTCGATACATCTGCCTTCCTCTACCCTAGCACAATTTGTAGTCAGTGCCACTTGCCCTTTCAATCTTTTAGGAGCAGATTTTCTCAGCAAAATCCAGGCCAATATTTCCTTTACCGATAAAGGAACTGTTACTCTCAACACTGCCCTTGCCCCTGAAGAAACCTGTATGCTTATGGCAGTAGTACATAACCCAGATGTCGAAATCTGGGATGACATATCTAACTCTTTGAATGCTCTGCTTGACCATCTTCCAGATACCCTATGGGCCTCAGGGCCTATGGACATTGGGCGACTCAAGGTTCCACCAGTTCAAGTTGTACTCAAGGATCCGAATATTCTTCCTTACAAGGCCCAATATCCTTTGTCGATGGCCCAACAAGATGCAATCTCTACCCAAGTCGCGGCACTCCTCGAGTCCGGTGCAATAATACCCACCTCTTCTCCCTGCAATACTCCGCTGTATCCAGTCAAAAAGAAGCAGATCAAAGGACAACCTCCAGTGTACAGGATGGTACAAGATCTGCGTGCTGTCAATGAAGCCACGGTTTTAGATGCCCCTATTGTGCCAAATCCACATACTCTTCTGTCTAGTATCCCACCCACGGCATCGTGGTTCACCGTAATTGATCTTGCAAATGCTTTTTTCTCCATTCCATTGCACCCTTCGTGTCAATATCTTTTTGCATTTACTCATGCTGGTCGACAATACACCTGGACGGTGATGCCACAAGGAGCTCAGAACAGCCCGTCCAGCTTCAGCAAAGCTATGTCTTCTGTGCTTTCTTCATGGCAGGACGCTCACCCGGAAGTTGAACTCCTGCAATACGTGGATGACTTACTTCTCTGTGCCCCGGATCCATCCACATGCCAAGAAACTACCTTGGATTTGCTCTATTTTCTAGCCACTGCTGGCTGCAAAGTCTCCAAAGCAAAACTACAGCTATGTCTTCAAAAAGTGATTTTCCTGGGACATTGTATTACCAAAGGCCGTAAGCATCTTACCATGGCACGGAAAAAGGCCATCCTAGAGTTGACTCCGCATCAACTACAGACCTTTCTGGGTCTCATTTCATATTGTCGCCCATGGATTCCCGACGCCTCTGTTCTGATGCAACCACTATATGACTGTATTCCTCGAGAATTACCAGCAATTTTCTATCTAACGCCAGAAGCACTGGATTCCTTCGATGCTCTACAGCAAATGATTGCTTCATCTCCAGCGCTGGGAATTCCGAACTATTCTCTTCCGTTCCGTCTCTATGTTATGGAACGACAAGGCTATTCATGCTGCCAGTTGTCTTCTGGACACCACTTCAGACATTGTTCTCGGACATCCTTTGACAATTCTAGCTCCACATGATATCTCAGCTATTCTACAACAGACTCAACCCAGACATCTCACTGCTCAGCGTCATCTTCGTCTCCAAGGGAGTCTGTTGTTGCCCGACAATGTTACTATTCAACGATGCAATGTTCTCAATCCGGCTGCCCTCCTTCCACTTCCAAGGGGGGAGTATACTGATATTCCATCTACGGATTTTATTGATTTAGCCACAGAAGAGGATCTTCAGGAACAACTATTGTGGCATACACAGTCAGCGAATGTTGATTTTCCAGATGTACCACCCGAAGATGACCCACATGATTGTCTGACTATGATGCAAGCGGAAGTCGGTTCGCCTCCAAATATACAAGATACCCCACTCTCAAACCCAGAATGGACCCTCTTTGTGGACGGTTCCAGATATGCCGATGACAAGGGTCGCTTCCATACGGGAATGGCGGTCACGACTGACACCACTGTACTCTGTGCAAAAGCTCTACGACCGGATCAGTCAGCTCAGGAGGCTGAACTAGCTGCCCTCACTGAGGCCTGTATTATGGCTAAAGATTCTACCGCAAATATCTATACGGATTCCAGGTACGCTTTCGGAGTTGTACATGATTTTGGAGTAATCTGGAAAGCAAGAGATTATATCACTGCCGTCGGGACTCCTATCAAGAATGGGAAAGCAGTGGAAGCTTTGATGACTGCGGCCCTACTCCCGAAGCAAGTTGCAGTGATCAAAATCAAGGCACACTCACGGGCTGACACTACGGAAGCAAAAGGAAACGCCTTAGCAGACAGTGCAGCCAAACAAGCAGCCCTCAAAGAAGACTCAACGGTCCCTCTGATGACGGTGACCAAGGAAGCACCAATGGAATTAGACTGGGATATTCTAATTCAATTACAGCAACAAGCTTCAACCAAGGAACAAAATCAATGGATACAAGAAGGAGCAACCAAGGATGAACGGGGAGCCTGGGCCAGAGGCCAATATCTTTGTCTACCTCGGACTTTATATCCTTTGGTCGCGTCACTAGCCCACGGGCCGACACATCAGTCTAAGACCATTATGAAAGAGATTGTCGACAAAATTTGGATCGCACCGGGAATCACTACGGTGTTGGCACGAACCACCGAAGCGTGTTTAATTTGTGCACAGTGCAATATCGGAAGGACAGAACCTACACCATCTAAATGTTTACCGAATGCTCAATACCCTTTCCAACGGATTCAAATTGACCACATTCAAATGCCGATGTGTCAGACATTTCAGTATGTATTGGTAGTGGTAGATGTGTTTTCCGGATGGCCAGAAGCCTATCCAGTACGTAATCAAACTGCACCCACTACCGCAAAGAAACTTATTCAAGAACTTATTTGTCGTTTCGGAGTTCCTGAGGTCATAGAAAGTGATCAGGGACCTGCATTCACGGCAAACATCACTCAGGAAGTGTGGAAAATTATAGGTTCACATCTTGCTTTCCATACCCCCTACAGACCACAGAGTAGTGGGAAAGTGGAAAGACTAAATGGTATAATCAAGTCAAAAATGCTAAAAATGACTCAAGAGACTGGTCTAAACTGGGTACAGTGCTTGCCCATTGTACTTTTTGCTATTAGACATACGCAAAAAGGCGTCACATAAACTGACTCCACATGAAATACTTTTTGGAAGTAGTCCTAGGCTAGGACAGTATTTCCCACAACAGTTGCAAATGAATTATGAAACAATGGCAAAATATGTTATTGCTTTGACTACTCAATTGTCTAACATACATGCCCAAGTTTTCTCTTCTATTCCAGATCCTAATACCCTCGAAGGTACTCATTCTCTGTTGCCTGGAGAGTGGGTGGTCATGAAGAAACACGTCCGATCTACTCTGGAACCGAGATTCGAGGGCCCTTTTCAAGTGCTGCTAACAACTCCTACCTCAATAAAAGTTGAAGGGAAGCCCACCTGGATACACGCATCGCATTGCAAGAGAGTCAAAGGATACGATCCTCCAGCCAGCGACTCCTAGAATGCATATCCTTTGCAATAAAGTGGGCATCCTGCTATTATGGTTCATGTTCCAGTATATAAAAGTGATTAGATCCCACGGGCATACAGGGTCTACAGCTCAAGCTATCAGTCACCAGGGGGGTCGAGTAGCCATTACAAGAGATGCAGACCAAGCCCCCATTTTTTGGTACAATTCCAGTAGCACAACAGTAGCCACCTACTCATTTCTATATTGTATAGATTGTGTCTCCAGCGCTGACAATTATAATCCTGGATACTGTAAGGGTGAATGTGTAGGGTACATATGCTATGTTGGAGGGCAATGGGGGGACGACTGTGAGTATTGGGACTCTGTTATAACCAACTCAGGCACCAAATGGGGATATAAGCCCCCCGAAGCCCTAGCCCTCAAAGATCAATATGACAAATCCTTACTCACACGAATGACTCTTTTATCCACCGGAACTAGTAATAATCAGCGATTCACACTTACCATAGAAAATCCACGGCCAACTGATGCTCGAAAATATATTTTCGGGGTATTGCCAAGACCCGGGGTTATCGGTCGACAAGATCCCCTTCTATTTTAAGGATATGTATAATAACCCGGAATGGAGAGAGCCGCAAAGTAATCCCTCAAAACAACCGGTCTCAAAACCACCAGAAATCCCGTACAATGCTTTGCGTGCCATCCAACGTATGATAGCTATTGCAAATCCCACTTATGATGATACTGTAGCCATAGAAACCGGGTATAATGATATTAATATGTGGCTCGAGTGGATACAATATTCTGCTCTAAAGCACAATAAGTCCAATTGTTATGTGTGTGGTAGAGCCCGTCCCCATCTTGGAACGGTACCTTTACAGTTGCCCTATCAATCATTGTTATGTCTATTGAGTCTTTATACAAATACTAGTAATAAATTCACCGAATGTGAAAAGTGGAAAAAGGAATATCCCCTATTAACTGAAGCTCCCAAATTTAGTGATGGAATAACTATATATTCTGGTGCTTATACTTGTATTTCAAACACCAAAGGAACTGGCAAATTTTTTGGGAAATTCTCTAATGGTAATTGTGCTGAATACAGCAATTTCACTGGTGCCCTGACACAGAATCAGGTCTATTCACTAGGAGATATCTATTGGCTATGTGGCGATATGAAATTACGCACCAGACTGGAGGGTAGTTGGACTGGTGAATGTGCACTGGCCAAAGTCATAATGCCATTACTTATAATGTCAGAAGAGCCAGAATCTGTTGAGGCCCAGTCCACCCTGTCCCGTAAAAGACGCAGTGTTTCGAAAACCCCTGAAGGGAGTTTTGACCCCCATGTGTATATAGATGCAATAGGAGTCCCTAGGGGGGTCCCAGATGAATATAAAGCCCGAGATCAAGTAGCCGCTGGTTTCGAATCCATTTTTCCAATTGTTACAGTAAATAAAAATGTTGATTGGATTAATTATATCTATTATAATCAGCAGAGATTTGTCAATTACACTCAAGACGCGCTCCAAGGACTATCAGAACAATTGGAGGCCGCTACCCAGATGACCTTTCAGAATCCTATGGCATTAGATATGATTATGGCAGAAAAAGGCGGGGTCTGTAAAATAATCAAAGAAACTTGCTGTACCTTTATCCCAGACAATACCGGACCTGATGGGAAAGTGACTGTGGCCATTAAAAAGTTAACTGCTCTAGGAGAGGAATTGAAGCGTAATTCCGGAATCGATCATCCCTGGGCTGAATGGTTTGGATGGCTCAAAGGATGGAAGCAGGGCCTGGTCCAGCTGGGAATAATTTTACTGATTATTGTGATTATTGTTGCTTTTATGCTATTATGTGTGGTCCCTTGCTTTCGACGTTTATGTGATAAAATGTTTGCAGTAGATGAGACTACCCCATTGATGCTCATATATGATGATACGATGCCAAGTCTTACACCTTCCTACGAAACACCATTCAGTGCAATAGTTCCCCCTAACGGTAGTCCCCACCCTGTGTAGGGACATATAGATCCGAGGGACATGTCCAAGGCCTGAAACCGGGATTTTATCCATTAGGGATAATTTGTCGCTACTGCAGGTGAAGAGGATGCGGGATTTTGTCCGGTAGGATCTGTTAGGAATAGGGACAGTTAGCCATCATATATTCAAGGGGGGACTGTTATGGAACCAGAATAAATATATATATATCAGCAAGAAACGCTTATGGTTTAGAATGAATATAAGCTGGCTCTGACCAGTATAAAGGGTTAAACCTCACGCAAGTATGTGAGTGACGCAAGTAGCAGGACGTAAGGACATTCAGTGTAAGTTAAACAAATAAGTACTCTGTTTTACTAACCGCAAAGATATCCGGCTAGCCTTATGTTCTAGTGAAGGGAAGTTGCCTAACATTGAGTAATGTCTGTTTATAACGGTTTTCTGCTTGTATCCGCATAGTTTTAAGGATTTAACCAATTGTTGTGATGTACGTGTTAAGACGTCCTTCTTTTTGATCACTATATAACCTATGGTATTAACGTAATAAACCAGAGTGATTTTGGACCTGACCCAGAGTGTGTTGTGTGTCTTATTTCTCTCTCCGTGCACGTACATTTACATTCATATAATTTGGAGCAGTTCAACAATTGAAGAAAGGCTTTATTGGAAAGCATCCAAAACACTTCCGCCTGAGGAGCCCATGCAGATCGGCTCCACACATCTCTCTGAGGAGGAGAGATCCCTCCGGCACCAACAGGACCTCTGTATGTACTGTGGCAAACGAGGACATTATGTGCGTTCCTGCCCTGTGAAGCCGGGAAACTACAAGGCCTAAGGAGGGTTGGGGTACCTCCTCTAGGCCTTTCTGCTGCCTTTCCCCATGACCAGGCGCCTCGTATGTTCGTACCTACATCTCTCACTGTTCAGGAAAGCACCATTCTGGCTCCAGCCCTTATAGACTCTGGAGCTGCAGGAAACTTTATTGACCATGACTTCTGCAGGCTCCACAATATACCCTTGCAGGAGAAAACCTCCCCGATCTTTGTGGAGGCCATCGACTGTCGACCTCTTCAACCTGCAGCGGTGACCCACGAAACTACCCCGCTTCGTCTCAGAGTAGGGGTTCTCCATACAGAGACTATAACACTCCATGTGATAACTTCTCCGGCTGCCCCCATTGTCTTAGGCTACCCTTGGCTACAGCTGCATAACCCTGACATCGATTGGTCTACCCGCGAGATCACTTCCTGGCGGTGCTCCTCCTGCATGTTCCCTCAACCATGCATAGTGAAAATCGCCTCCTTGGATACCACCACCCTACCTCCGCAATACCAGGAATATGCTGACGTGTTTGATAAAAAGGAGGCTGACTCCTTGCCTCCTCACCGTCCCTATGATTGCCCTATTGACCTGCTTCCTGGCACCATACCCCCACAGGGCAGAGTGTATCCGTTATCCCCGGCCGAGACTGAGGCCATGGAGGCCTATGTCAGAGAAAACCTCCAAAAGGGCTTTATCCGCCGCTCCACTTCTCCCGCCGGTGCAGGCTTTTTTGGCGGTCTACGTCCGTGTATAGACTATCGGGGCCTCAATCGAATCACCATTAAAAACACATACCCCTTGCCACTGATTACCGAGTTGTTTGACCGCCTGAAGGAATCGAAGGTGTTCACTAAATTGGACTTACGGGGTGCCTACAACCTCATTCGCATCCGTCAGAACGATGAGTGGAAGACGGCTTTTAATACCCGCTCTGGCCATTACGAGTATACAGTAATGCCATTTGGGCTCTGTAACGCCCCGGCAGTATTTCAGGAATTTGTTAATGACTGTTTCCGGGACTACCTTCACCAATTTGTTGTCATCTACCTTGATGACATACTTATCCACTCGCCGGACCCGATTTCACATCGGATACACGTTAAAAAGGTCCTGGCACGCCTTCGTGAAAACCGTTTATACGCTAAACTGGAGAAATGCGTATTTGAAGTTTCCCGGGTACCCTTCCTTGGTTATGTCATTAGCGGTACAGGGTTCGAGATGGATCCCGACAAGCTGCATGCCATTCTGCAATGGCCTCAACCACAAGGACTGAAAGCCCTCCAGAGGTTCCTAGGCTTTGCTAACTATTATCGACAATTTATCCGAGACTTTTCTAAGGTTGTGGCTTCCATGACCGGGCTCACTAAAAAGGGGTCTGACTGTCATAATTGGCCGGCCTCTGCTGTTCAGGCCTTCCAGAAACTGAAGAATCTTTTTGTCTCTGCTCCGGTCCTCGTTCACCCTGATGTCTCTCAAAATTTTTTTATTGAAGTGGACGCTTCAGAAATCGGCGCTGGTGCGGTCTTATCTCAACGGAAAACATACGAAGGGCCCGCTACATCCTTGTGGGTTCTTTTCCAAACGCTTTTCTCCTGCGGAGAGGAAATATGACATCGCCAACCGAGAACTACTGGAAGTCATCCTCGCCCTTACTGAGTGGCGTCATCTCCTAGAGGGTTCCCGCATACCTGTTACTATTCTCACAGACCACAAGAACCTCCAGTATATTGCCGATGCCAAACGTTTAACCCCCAGACATGCACGATGGACTCTCTTCTTATCCCGTTTTCATTATGTTATTTCCTATCGCCCGGAGTCTAAAAATACCAAGGCCGATGCTTTATCCCGTATGTTCTGCACAGCCACTGAGGAGAAACCAGACCCCTAACCCATCGTCCCTGCTAACTGTATTGTCTCCGCTGTATCTCTAGTTGTTGCTTCTCCCCTCCTGCAACGCATTCAAGCCAGCCAACCGTCTGCTCCAGCCCATACCCCACCTGACAAACTGTTTGTGCCTCCTGTGTACCGTGAAAGGATACTTCAGGTACACCATTCCACAAGTTTTCAGGCCACCTTGGTCTTCGACGCACCAGCCAGGCCCTAAGCAGCCGTTTTTGGTGGCCCTCCTGGAGACAAGACGTGGCTGATTACCTCAGATCCTGCCGCATATGTGCCACTACCAAGACCCCCAAGACTCCTCCAGCTGGTCACCTACAGCCCCTTCCGGTGCCTTGTCGTCCCTGGACCCATATTGCCATCGACTTCATAGTGGAACTTCCTCTATCCCGTCACTACACCACCATACTCACCATCGTGGACCGTTTCTCCAGGATGGTTCACTTTGTTCCCTTCCCTTTGTTCACTTCCCACGGCCAGAGAACTTGCGGACATCTTCATGAGAGAATTGTTAGACTCCACGGAATTCCCCAGGACATCGTATCTGACCGTGGAGTCCAGTTCATCTCCCAGTTCTGGAGGTCCTTCTGTAAAGCCGTAGGTATCACCCTGTCCTTTTCCACGGCTTATCACCCCCAAACCAACGGGGCAGCGGAACGCTCTAATCAGCACCTTGAACAATATCTACGTGCTTTTGTTAATGACAACCAGAATGACTGGGCTGACCTCCTCCCACTTGAGGAGTTCGCTCTCAATAACTCCGTGAAAGGCTCCACCCAACACACCCCCTTTTATTGTGTCTACGGTTTCCACCCAGTTGTTTTGCCTACCGATACCCCAGAAGTAGGGGTACCTGCTTTGGACGCACACCTAAAACACCTGTCTTCTGTTTGGTCCTCTGTCCGCTCTGCGTCCATAGCTGCTTCTCAGACACAAAAGAGGTATTAAGACCGTAAAAGGTTACCTGCCCCTTCCTATATGCCTGGAGACAAGGTGTGGCTCTCTACCCATAACATACGCCTTCGCTCTCCTTCGCAAAAACTGGCACCGTGCTATATTGGACCATACTCCATCCTCCGCCGTATTAACCCTGTCACATATGAACTGAACCTGCCACGTAACCTTCGTATTCCTCGAACGTTTCACGTCTCCCTCCTGAAGCCAGTGTTGTTCTCCCGTTTTACCCGTCCTCTGGCCAGCCCTGGTCCCGTTTCTGTCACCTCCCCGGAGAACTACGAGATCCGTTCCATCCTCGATTCCCGCATCTTCCGGGGTGCTCTGCAATATCTGGTTCACTGGAAGGGTTATGGCCCTGAAGAAAGATCTTGGGTGCCCGCCTCCGAAGTCCGCGCGCCTCGGCTGGTTCTCCTCTTCCATTCCAAATACCCCGGGAGGCCTGGCAGGGGTCCTGGTCGCCATTCTGGCGGTTCTCGAGGGGGGGGGTACTGTAAGGAGTTACCTGCCTCTCCGGTCCCGCGCTGTGGCCGGTCCCGCGACGCTTCCTCCTCGGCTGGCTTCCCGGGCAGCGAGTACCACCGCTACCCGGTCGGCGTCTTCACCGCGTGGCCGACCACGTGGCAAACAGGTAGCACACACGCCACCGTGTGGTCAAAACATAATATTACATCTGTAACGTGTTCTTATAACCTCGGGTGACCTCCTTAATGCAGGACACTCCTCCTCCTGTCCCTATTTAAACCTGGACTTCCTCTTCTGGGTCACCCTTGGTTGGTGTATTTTTGCTATTTGCTTGCGCATTAGATTGTTACTGACTGCTCTGGTTTGACTTGGCTTGTTGACCTCGTTCCTGTCTCCTGATTCGGCTCCTGATTCCTGCTCGTCTGGTATTGATTCGGCTTGTTGACCTCGTCTCTGGATTCTGATTTGGCTTATCCTGATTACCTGTCTGACCCGGTTGGTTCTCTGACTTTCTGGTTCCTGTTTGGCCTGGCCCACTCCGCCATCTGGGGTCCTACCTCACCATACCATTACATTAACCATGTGTTCATTTTCTTTTATCCGTTCACCTCTTTCGCTTTCATTTTCACTTTTGCTGTACAGATATGCAAGAACTGTTATCTTGCATTTCTTATTATTATTTTAAACTAGTTCCAAACGATAACATATTTATGCTAAAAGCTTAGGGTAACTGCACAGTTGTAAGCAATCTCAGAGTACCAGAGATGCATGTGTAGTGTGCTAATACAATGCAGGTGGAGTCTAGGGAGGGTATCCCAGCTTTCTACTTGCTATTTGACAATGAGAATCTAATGCAAATTTCACAAGGTAATTACTGGCGTTGAAAGGAATTTTGCAGGGAACGCAGAAAAGGCTATGCCTTTGATAGATGTCACAGCTGGAAAACAGAAATATAACATAAACATAAAATAAAAGTAGATATAATAAAACAAATATGTGATTTTTAGTCCTGGATGGATTATGGTTTTATCACATTTTATAAAATCCCTGTAAAACTTTTCTAACAAATTGCCAAAAATGTAACCATCATTCCAATCCCAGCTTGTTCTTTTTTAAGTAATGGTTGCTCTTTTGATATATTTATTTGCAAAATGGGCAGGTATTTTCAATAAAAAGTGAGTGCATGTGATAGCAAGGCATAAAATACATGTTTGCCTCTCCAGTAAAAAAAGAATATTCTTTACCATGTGGTGGGGTAAATAAAGATGTACCCACAGGGAGTATAGAACCTACCTAAAACCCCATTACTGCCTATGCCATGCTCAGTAATGTATAGAAAGCTTTAATCTGTCAGATAATCCCTACTAAGCAAAATATAATTTATGTTATGTCTAAGTGACATTTTTTCGGGCACCTACTGTTTTCTTCACATTTGTCTGCAACATTTCAATCTGAAATACCCATAAGGAAGAGATAAAAGCTTATGTAAAGTTACATCTTTCTCTACTTTGGCCCAAAAAGCGTATGTGCTTCAACTTAACTTTCCGCAGGTCACATTTGCCAGTTGTCTACACCGTCCCAGCATATAATTAAATTGCCACACGAGAGATAAAATGATAACTGAATTCAGTACTAGATTCATCCATCTATGACATCTATTACAATGCAATCATACATTCTCCCTTAGGTTGCTTATTTTCTGCCTTAACTTGCAACTAAACTTCATGCCCCTTCATCCTAAATTATTTTTTGTTACCAAGCATGAATATTGTCTGATAATGCATTATTATCAAGGAAATGATCAATTTAACAATCATGTCAACTGTCTCAATAGTCAAATAATCAACTCAAGTAGTTGAAACCAAAACTCCTCCTTAATGGAAACATACAAGAAAGTCCTAGATACTCAGCCCAAAATACTCAAAGAGGGGAGCTGGCTCTTAGAATATAGAATAAGAATAATACCGGTAAATACTTTTCATACGAGATCAACTTAATTGTAATTACATACTTAGATTCTGTACAGCCAGCTGTTGGTATATTTTTAAGCTGCTTTATTGAGGCTTATAAAAGTAAAAATACGAAGCAGCATTAAAATGTTCCCTTAAATTGAATGTTTTTAGATAAGAGGTATAACGTTCTTTATTTTTCCATTAAGATTTAATGGCATTTCCTGTCTAATCTGTTCTTAGAAAAAACCTTGACTTGACTTCTTACAGTTTGACAGTTTCTCCTAATTGATCCTTTCTGATGTAGGCACTGTGTGTACTGCAATCCATTGAGGATTATGACACTAGAAGCCATTTATTTCTTCAGCCCATATTGGATAAAAGAACTAGTTAGCTGTTTTACATTTTAAAAATAACTTTGGCTTCTCTGATGGTTCCTCATTGGAATTATCAAAAAAATGTGGCAGATCTATTGTTACACGCATCATTTTCTGTAGCTGTCCAACTGAGGGTGGAGTGGGCTTCCTTGTGCACTGAAGATCACTAATTTTCACTAACAGTATAAGAGATTAAGTTAAGATTCCCTCTACTAACCTTAGTAAAGTTTTTGGCACTGCAGGGGCAGTAAGAAACTGTCAGGGATTGGATCACCATCTGCAAGCAAGCAGTGCAAGATGCCCTAAGAAAATAGCTTGTGCAAGTTGCCTCCACAAAATAGTGGATAGTGGTTTTCTTTTGGAGAAACGGGAGGCATTTTTAACATTTAAAAAGCCAAGCTGACTTTCATGCATATATGCCCATAGAAGAAACACATATGATATTTCTATATCAATGAACTCCCCTTCAGGAAGTTTATCTGGCCTTGCGTGATACATAGTTAGGTCAGTGAAATAGCTTTCAAGAAATCTTCCCACATTAACAATGTAATAGACAGGGCCACATCAGCCTTTTTTGCAGGAGAACTAATTGATGAAAGAAGAAAATGATAAGGTTCCACTTTACTGAAAACCAGCTATTTAGAAACAATGCCCAACAAGAGAAAATAGAGGCAGTATTGTCATACAACTATACTACTTTTATAATTTTATAACAAAGGCTAGTGCTGGCAATGGCTATTACTGGCAAGGATGCTCTAACAAATAACCTACTCTAGATGCAGACATACACACTAGAAACCCATCTGGATTTCACAGATGGCTGACCTGACCATTGAATAAAGCAATAATTCTCAAAACATATTATTTTGCTGGGTAATCAGAAAACATTGTTCAAGAGGAAATTGGCTCAAATACTAAATTAGCTGAAGTCCTTCACTGCTTTGCACTCCAGTAATGGTAATATAACATACACTGAGTACATTTACTGAGTTGCCAACTTCAGGTCAAATGCTGGCTAATCATTCATGTGTGATTTTCTTGTATTGCTTTGCATTTCATTTTGAATTTCTTTTATTGTAGAGCTATTTGATTTTTAATATTGAATTATTGCACATTTGACTTTTTGTGTTTTAACAAAGTATAGTATAATTTACTTTGATTCACAGGGGCTGAGCAGTCCTGAGTTTCACTAATTTCAGCAACAATTAAACCGTGACATTAGTGAACTAAACCCAAGTAGTTGAATGTCTATTAAATATGCATTCATGCAGCGGTAACATAATGAGTGTGCAGACATTTAAAAACAATTGAATAATGACTTTCAATGTCATCTTTCAATTATGCATTTTTTTGCTGTAAATAGATTAATAGATCCCAAAATAACTGGAAGAGCCATGATTTACCATTCTTAGCAGCAGAAGGTTAAATCTCTTAGAGAGACACACCAGCCATCATATGTTCTTTAATGCATATAATAGCTGAGTGATCCCTTAATTATGCTGTCTTCCTTACAAATGCTTGGAGGGATTCTAGAGAATCCTCCTGTATGAATTATCCCCTTTCCCTGGAGCTCAGCTTTTTGCTGTGCAGGAAATGTGTTTCGGGACTGTTCAATAAACTTTTGGGATGTCGGAGTGAGTCTTATTAGATACCATATGTACATGAGCAGGAAGCTCTCCTACTGATTTCAGTGTTGCAAAACTTTGGCACACAGATGAAATGTTCTTTGGTAGCTTTGGAGCTGCAGATTCCCCTGAAGGTTATGCATTTTCTATTGTATTTATTTTGTATTTAATGAATGCGTATTAAAGTTCAGGAGGCTGTATGGGGATTTGGGGTGTCTGTTTATTAATATAGATGCCATGAAATGTTACCATTGCCTGCTTTCATGTGAAATATGTGCCATTTGTTAAGACTTGGGTTGTAGAGAAACATAAGAGAAGCAAACTGACTTAAAATACAGCTATATTCTAATTAAATGTTTGCTATTTTGAGCCAATCATATTATTGATGAAAATTCCAAAGTATTTTAGTGGCAGGAAACAACCGATATTGTTTAAATGGCAGCCATGTCTCTTGTGATAAGATAAAAATGTGATATATTATTTTACATATGATAAAATCATTGTTATGCTATAAAGTCTGAAAGGCTAATGCCTGCTTTTCAAATTACACACGATATAGTGGACCGACTAACATAGTGTTCTTTCAGTGGGATAAGAGGAGACACCAGAAGGAAAAGTAAGTGAGGAAAAATACGAGAAATATGAAAATAATGAAAACAAAGATGGAGCAATAATGATCAAAATGAAAAAATAATTTGCTGTGTGAGCCATCCTAAAAACATATTGTGTTATGACATTAAAGGCTATATTCACTATGCTGGCTAATTAAATATTTCAGCTAGTGGAGCTAGTTCAGTGTAATATACAGTTAAAACTGCCAGATAAGTTTACTTCCTCTCTTTACTATCCATTATATAGGGCCAGCTTGGCCAGTCGTACAGGAAAAGTATGCCCCCACCCCGTTCCAGATACAGCCTGTTTTACACTAAAACATTAGGTGGACCTTGAACCCTTATTGTTACTCACCTATCCACTGCTATTGCTACCAAAGTAAAAACAGAGGCAGATACAGATACCCCTTGAACCATGCCGCTCATCTTACATATTGTGTTGCCAAATGGCCAACCTGTTGAAAAACAGATCATATATTAATGTCACACTGTGTATAACATAACAAATGATGCTTGAAAAATCTGAACAAGTACATAAAGCAGTCATAAAACTATTTCTGAATGCAGTTACTCTGTAAACCACATTTATTGGCAACCACTAAGGTGAAAGAGCAAAAGCTTTTAAATGTCACCTTAACAGCTTTAACCTGGTCTGTAAAGAACTGCAATGAGAATGAAAACTCTCATAGTGATTAACTTCATTATTATACAAATAAGGGAGACTGTAATAACATTTGTTTCATTTAATGGTTTATAACCTCAATTAACCTCAATTTGTCATTTAATGTACAAAGTTTTAGTCAATTCAAATGAATAATTTACATAATAAATACTGTGTTTCCTAGCAAGGTCCGCATAACAGGGTTACTGGCTGTTATAGGGTTAAGACCTGGATGTAAGCGTATTCGGTTAAGTATACCACTTGCTGGTTATTGTCACCGTAATTTAAGTTCACCTAGCTAACTCATCGATTTCTTAAAATCCAATAGCTGCATATTGGATTTTTCAGGCATTTAAACATAAAGTTGACAGTAATTGAGTGAATTAAAACATAATCCATAAAATTTATGATAATACATGAATTAAAAAGTATTGTAAACAGAATTTTCTTTGGTTGCAGTGGTACAAGTTGTACAGTAGAATCACAATATGTCCCCTTTAACTGAATACATCTATGTAAAATATGTACTTTACTATGCCAAAAAAATAAATTCCTCCTTACATGATATTTTATGTATCCACAATAGGAGATACCATTTGGTTACTGTGATGTACATTACATTTTAGGCAGGGGCGTAACTTGAGACCACATGGCCCTGGTGCGAAAATTGCCCCTGGGCCCCCCAACGTCACAGCTGGCTTGTGCCATAATTGCCTCCAAATTGTCTGTGTCCCTTGCCCCCCTTACACCTTCCAACATACACTCTGGCACATATGTAAACACACTTACACAAATAACACACACTTACTCATTCTCATCCATGCCAACACATAAACACCTACACATCCATGCTCACACATAAAAACCTACACATCCATGCTCACACACAAACAACTACACATCCATGCTCTCACACACAATTACACATCCATGATCACACACACAGACAAATACACATCCATGATCACACATACAATTACACATCCTTGCTCAAACACACAATTACACATCCATGCTAACACACACGCAATTAAACATCCATGATCACATATATATATATATACAAACACATATAAATACCCCCCCGCTTACCTCTCACTGTTCACCTCTCACCACTCCAGCAGCTTTATCTCCGGCTGCTCGCACAATGCGCATTTTTCAATAATAATTATATTACTATTGTTTCAAATTCTACTGATCAAATCTGCCATTTTTTGTATTTTCTTTTATATATATATATATATATATATATATATATATATATATACATTTCCCCTATTCTTTCACATATATGTGATGTACTAATCCCTTAAAGATGCCTGCATGATCAAACGCACCCCAGCTCATGGTTGTTTCCTCGCTGTCTTCAACTAAAGGAGGAGCAGACAATGGTTGTATTAATAACCAAACCATGGGGATCATGTATTTTAAAAGCCCCACTAGTTTCGTTATTCTACACAATGACACCGTAGATGAGTTTAAATATTTTTTTATTTAACGCAATGCAACCAAAAGAAAATTTAAAAAAATACCAAGGACATAAAAAGCTTTACTTCTTTACATTACTTCTTAAAACATTAACCAAACCCTGCAGAAGAGAACTATTATGTAAGTCCCTTTACCTAAGCATTTTGAAGACAAGACACTGATTATTAATTATGTGTGCTGACCAATTGCAAAATTTACTAAATAAATTTAGTTTAGCTAATAGCTATGATGGTTACAGTTCCTCTTCCACTATGAAATAATTAATTTGTCAGAATTTTTACCATCCCGTTTGGCAATATAAAAAAAATTCTGTACGTAATGCTATACATTAATAAATACATACATAAATTAATAAATAATTACATTCTTTAGCATTGCCTTTAATAGATTATGCAGTACCTGCAATTATATTGTCCAGCAAAGTTGTTGGCATGCAGAATATTCCAACCAGTAGGTCGCTGACAGCTAAGTTCAGAATAAATAAGTTTGTAACAGTTCTCATGTGTTTGCTGCTCAGAACAATAAAGCAAACCACGCCATTGCCAAGCATACACAGAATAAATATTAAAAGATATGAGATGATGAAAATTGCTGCCACTGGAGTTCGGTGAAGATAAAAATCCACATAACTAATATTCAGCTCAGCATGCTGAGTCCTGTTGATGCTTTTTCTGGGTAACCAGGTTACTGATAAATTTGTGTCCAGTTTCTCATTCATGATTCACCTTAAAGATAAAAAGAAGTTACAATTATCAGTTCCATTTTTTATGTATGAAGTTCTGCTATTAGTTGCAAAATGACTGCGTATAGTATGTAGCAAGAGTGTCATTAAAATACAAAAATAAAACTGCAAACATTAACAAAAACTACACTTAATCAAGATGGTTCAAACAAAGCATGCAATATCTATTGGTTTCCTTTTTACATTGCTTACAATCAAATTTTATTGCGTGGACTCTAATGTGAGATAATACCCTTTAGAAACAACAAACGTGTTACTACTTGTAAAATAGGCAGGTGCTTCCAGAGTAAGAATTTGTTTTTGGAACTTTAAAAGCTGAATGTTGGGTTTGAGGATTTTATTATAAAAGTGAGTAGTCACATGTGTTCCATGCAGTACTTAGGGGTCTTCTACTGTGTAAACTTATAGTAGGACTTGCTAACTGAGCATTTCATACTGTTATCCTGTAGCTGGATCTCCCTACCTAGCTGACAACATCTCAAGTCAGAGCTTCTTTAATATTTTGACTTATTTGTACGTCTCTCAGGCAGAACAAAAATGAATAGGTCACATGATGTCACTCAGTCTTACTTAAGCTTATAGTCCCTACTTGTACAGATGCATTTGTAAATAAGGTGCAAGAAGTGCAACTGATAATATAGCTGGAGAATTCCAGCAGAAGTTGGAAACCGTATTTTGTAGGGCACTGTAGAGACATTCATATCAGCTCTAGTTGAAGAGAGAAGACTCTTCTTTTCTTTCTTCTACTTATCAATAGTTGTTTTCTTATTTTTAAAACTTTAAAAAAATGAAGACACCAAGAATATACAAACATCCTATGACCATGCAATACCTGAATTGCATGTGCGTGACCATCTTCTAATAAATGTTAATTTGGAAAATCTTTCCTGTGCAAGCTAATATAAACTGTATAGAACTCCAGGTGGTAGATGATTCATATTTTTGGAAGGCTAATCTACAGCTTAACCTTTTCCCACTGGTACAAGTAAATCTTATGTGATATAATTCGTGGAATTTTTTTTGCTGGGCTTAAAGTAATATTCTGCTCCTGCATACAACTATCAAGGGTTGTCCAATGACTTACATTGCTCTTTAACACCAAGTACATAAATATATTTTGCACATAAACATGACTGAAGGCAAATAAACAACAAACAAATCAGTGTGGATAGGGCTTTGGTCACAGCTTTATTCATAACCTTCATGACAAGGAGAACGTTAAATAACCTTAAATGAACCGCATACTGCGAAGTAGCACTACCAACAAAGGATGACATCCATTAGATAACCTACTCCACTTCCACCCTTTTTTTTGAACTAACTCCGTTTATTGATGGTACAGATGATAACAAATTCCACATACAGGTAAGCACAAGTAATAAATGCACAAAAACAGTCAAATGAATAGTAGGACAAGCAGAGCATCCAGGTGACAGTATGCCGCAAGCATAGAAGGCAAGGCCCACAGGAACATAAGACACAATGTACACAAATCACATAGTGTAAAGGCGAAACAGCATAAAGAACACCAATCCCAGTAAAAGGATTAGTGTATGCAATCCGTCCGTAATGGAAGCTCAGCAGTGGAATATATCATATCATATGGCAGGATGACAAATTATACAATCTAGGAGTAGAAGACCAGTGAGCATAATACTCCAAACAAAAGATAACAAACAAAACAAACAAATATAATAAAAGAAACAAAATAAAATAAAATAAAATAAGACGCATACCAACAAACCGCCAATTACAATGCTCCAAATATATTGATGCGTGATGGAAGATCAATGAATGGTGTGAGTGGGGCTAACAATCAAGGCGAGACAAGGAGTCCCAATCCACACCTGGCACGAGAGGCCCCTTCACTCATGTAGAGAGGCCCAAGATACGAGAAAACTCGGGAGAAGTGACCAATCGTTTCCACCAAAACCATCTGCGCTCAAACTGAGGAGACCTGCCCCTAGAAGCCCAAACCAATTCCTCCATATAGGAGATGTATTGCATCCTATTAAGCCATGCCTGAATGGGAGGGACGCATTGTTGCCTCCAGAAGCGAGGGATGACCGCCTTTGCAGCACTCAAAATGTGAAACGTTACGGAGTTCTTATATTGGGCTAGGGAGAGATCAGTGTGGTGTAGTATAGCAGCCTCTGGCGTTAAAATATAATCCGGGTCCCCAATCTCCCGCACAACCCGCTCAATTATGGCCCAGTAAGGCTTGACGAGAGTGCACTCCCACCAGATGTGTAGGAAAGTACCAGGTCCCGCCAGACACCTCCAGCAGAGGTCAGGAGCCTGTGGTAGAAAGCGGTGCAAGTCACGCGGAACCCGGTACCACCTGACTAGAAGTTTGTAGGAAACTTCCTGTATCCTACTAGCTATAGCCCCTTTATGGACCAAGTGAATGATTTGATCCCAAACTTCCGCAGTGGAGAGGCTAGGGAGATCCGCCTCCCACATAGCGATAAAGTAGGGTTTAGCCGCCGCCCTCGGTTTCAGGAGGATGGAGTATAACAGTGACATTAAATGAGCTGGTTCCCCATCTGACGCGCATAGCGACTCAAACTCCGTTAAGGATCTGCGATAATTCGTGTCACGAGGAAGCGAAGTCACGAAATGAACAAGCTGCGCGTAAAGAAAAGAGTCCCGGGGTAGAATAGCGGACGAGCGTAACAGCTGTCGCAGGGGCAAAACACCATCAGCCGAAACAACATGGTGGATGCGTAATATACCAGATGGTGAGGGAGACAGTCTGGACACCCCGTCAGACCCACACCCCGGTTGAAACGCCGGGTTTCCGGACAGGGGGTACAGTGGAGAGGGGGAGGAGGTCAGGATCTTTAAAGCCATATACTTCCTAAGTATTCTAATTGTAGGGGAAATAGTAATGTGCCGAACAGGGGAACCACGCCCACGCGGGTCTGGTAGCCAAGGATATGTAGAGATAGGGGACGGCAATGCAGCGTTCTCAAGAGCAATCCACTGCTTGGGCGCAAGCACCGACCATTCTACCACCCTGCGGAGATGAGCCGCATGATAGTATAGCTCCAGGTCTGGAACCCCCAAACCCCCACTCAACTTGGGACGAGTAAGATGGGTAAAAGCTAAACGGGAGGAGCCCGAGGCCCAAATATACTTAATAAAAGCTCGCTGGCAAGTCCGAAAATAAGAGCGTGGGAGAAAAATGGGGAGGGTTTGGAAAACATACAAAAACCTGGGCAAAATATTCATTTTTAGTACTGACACCCTCCCAAACCAGGACACATGCGGGAACGCCCATTTACTCAGGTCCACGGAGACCTGATGGAGCAAAGGTAAGTAATTCAAATCATATAGCAAAGAAAGATCACTCGGAATCTTTAAACCAAGGTATTTGATAAAAGTGTCGCACCACCGAAAGGGGAAGCGACGGCACAGGGCCAATTTAGCGTGGGCAGATACATTAACCCCTAGGATTTCAGATTTATCCATATTGATCTTGTAATTGGAAAATTTCTGAAAGGTATCTAATTCAGTAAGTACGTGAGGCAGAGAGTTACACGGGTCAGACAGAAGACACAACATGTCATCCGCAAACAACGAGAGCTTATGTTCTTTGTTGGCAATGGATATGCCTTTAATAGAAGGGTTGCTTCTAATAGCATTAGCTAAAGGTTCCATACCCAGAATAAAGAGAAGCGGGGATAAGGGGCATCCCTGTCTGGTGCCGTTCGACAAGGTGACTGGCTGAGAGAGAAAACCATTTACCGAAATTCTGGCAGTGGGATTATAATATAAGGACTCAATCCAGCCCCTAAACACTGGGCCCAGGCCCATGTGCCGGAGCACCTGAAAAAGATAAGGCCAGGCCACCCTATCAAATGCCTTCTCCGCATCTGTAGAGACAAGGGCCATGGGCATGTTGGTCCGATGTGCATGTGACAACACATTCAACACCCGTATCGTATTGTCCCGTGCCTCACGCCCCGGGACAAAGCCCACCTGATCTAGGTGCACTAGAGATGGGACAAAAGGCTTGAGGCGGAAGGCCAAGATCTTGGCCAGGAGTTTAATATCAGTATTTAAGAGCGAGATAGGGCGGTAGCTACCACATTGTTCTCCATCTTTTCCGGGTTTAGGAATCACGGCTATATGCGCCGTGTTAGTGTGTGGGTCAAAATGGTCTCCCTTGGCGAGTCCATTAAATAGCGTAACCAAGTGGGGACCCAAGATGTTAAGGAATTTGACATAGTAGGACTTCGTGAGCCCATCAGGGCCAGGGCATTTTCCATTGGGTAAAGAGGTGACTGCGTCCCGCACTTCCCCCAACGTAATAGGGGCCTCCAAAAGGGCAGAGTCTGCCACTCGCAGACGCACTCCCAAATGTTTATCCAGGTAAGATTGTAAAGTAGGGTTGGAGGAGGGGAAAGGACCTGAAGCAGATGGCAGATTATACAGAGAATGGTAGTACTCCTGAAAACAAGCCGCTATCTTGGGCGTAGAGAAGTGGATCCTGCCATCCCGGTCTCGTATTTTAGGAACAAAAGTGGACGCTCGTTTAGCACGTAGGGCCCTAGCCAGTAATTTACCGGCTTTATCGCCAAACTCATAAAAACAACTACGGGTCAACAGGAATTGCCTTTTAGCACGAGTATTGGTGAGGTTGGCCAGTCTGTCCCTCAGGACAGTAAGCTGAGTTAAAACGTGCGGTGCAAGGGTGAGCTTATGAGATCTTTCTAACTCTGCTATTTGGTACGTCAGGTGCAAAATTTCGCCCAGAGCCAATTTTTTAAGGTTAGCACCCATTTTAATGAGGTGTCCCCTAATCACTGTTTTGTGGGCTTCCCATATCGTGGAAAAGGAGAGGTGCGGTGCGGTATTCTCAGCAAAATAATGCGTAAGCTCTTTACTCAAAATCCGAACGTGAGTGGGTGTGGAAAGGAGGGATTCATTAAGCCTCCAAGCCCAAACTTTAGGGGGGAGGTCAGCAAGAGACAATTCAATGTGAACAGGGGAATGGTCACCCAGTATGGAAGTTCCAATGTTAGAAGTGGTGAGCATTGGCAGATAATAGTGAGAGAGAAAAAGCGAATCAATTCTAGTGTATCTAGTGTGTGTAGGAGACTTATGCAAAAGAATTGCGACACCTTTCGATTTGGATTCATGAGAGCTAGAGAGGAAAATATTGGGAAAATGTTTAGAGAAAAATCTCGGTTCACTACCCGTTTTGAAGTGCGTTTCCTGTAGGAAAGCTATCTTAGTCTTGGTAGTATGTAGGAAATGGAACAACTTAGAGCGTTGCTCCGGCTTGTTAAGCCCCCGGACATTGAGAGTGGTCAATTGTAAGGCGTTAGGGCGCATGGAGAACACCTGGAGAGAGCAAGGAGATGGCGGGTAAGTGGCACGCGTCAAAACAACAAAAACAAACATATGAAAAACAATACAAACAGAATAAAACAAATGTGCCCCCAAGGAACCAGTCAAGGCTCGACCAAGGGAGTAACTGAGGTCGAAACAGGAGAGCCATCGAACCCGAGGAACGGGACAAGCCAAGTACCAGGACCACTAAGGGTCTGGCTGGCCGGCTCAGAGGGCTTGCACGTAGAAACATGCAGTAAGAATGACAAGTACGTATATTGCACAAAGCGTACATACCACAGAGACCAACACGGGCTTGAGACCCACTGCCAAAAGTAAAACGTAACTTCCCGGGATAAAGAACCTCCCAAGAAGTATAGAAAAACAAAAAACATAGCAAATCGGTAAGTAACAACCACGGCACAAAGACGACGGGGCCCAAACCCACATACATGAGCAACATGGTGTATTGTGAGGCGAAACCGCCAAAAACAGGCAGATCCATAATGCCAAGAATGTGTAAGGTGTAAGGCGTAAGGTTACATAGTTTACAGGCCAATGAGATAAAGTAGAACAAATAAAAACTGATAGAGCTGACCGCCAGCAGAGTAGCTAGCACACAAAGGAAGCATCACAGGTAACAGAGCGTGCGCCTTGTACATAAAGTAAGTATAACGTGTTGGGACTGCCTGCAGGGATACATGTAATATGCATGAAAGCATACAAAAAAGTTTATCCAGAAGTCAGAGCAGTAGATAAAGTCCGTGTTGCTTGTAGATAAAGTGGTGGCGCGCACCCTATGTCTTCAAGTGTCGGGCTGCACAGGACCCTTAGGGCGACGTTTACGCTGCGGTCTGGAGGACCATGCCAGGTCTGGAAGCGACAATTTCGCCGGTACAGCGCAGGAGTATTCCCAATCCGGGACCTCGATGTTGGGAAGTCCCAAAAGATCCAACACCACAGGGACGTCAGAAACATGTCGGATGATGTGCCGATCAGAGCCTTTCCGTATGATAAGGGAGAAAGGGAACCCCCACTGGTAGGGAATCATAGCCTCTCTCAAAGCTGTGGTGACAGGCCGCAGCACCCTCCTGCACTGCAAAGTGACCGGGGACAGATCAGGGAAGAGTTGTATCGCGTGGCCTTCCCAGTCCAGCGCACTCACCTTGCGGGAGGCCGCCAAAATGGCCTCCTTCATGGTGTAGTCCCGGAGGCAACAGACAATGTCACGCGGCGGCTGAGTGTCAGGCAATCTGGGCCGAAGAGCACGATGAATTCGGTCAAATTGAAGTTCCGCATCATCCGGTCTGGAGAGCAGGTTGTTAAAGATGGAGCGAATGACAGTCACCAGATCCGCAGGAGGAACAGACTCAGGTAGGCCCCGAACCCTTAAATTAGAGCGTCTGCCACGGTTATCTAAATCTTCTACCTTTGATAGCAGAGATGAAATAGCAGTAGCCTGTAACTTGAGTTGATCCGAAAGAGCATCCACTGTAGTGCGGGTACTGGTATTGTCCTGCTCTAGCGTTGCCACACGCTCACCGATCTGTTGTAGATCGCGTTTTATCTCCAGAAGGTCAGCCCGGAGAGGAGCATGCGTCTCGGTGATGATGGCAACAAGATCCGCCTTCGTCGGCAGGTCGTGAAGAGAGGGTTGCCGCGTAGAGGCATCAAGTTGACGGGAGCGCGGGTGCGAGGCAGGAAGATTATCTTCCAACTGGTCCTCCGAAATTGCGCTGCGTGGACTGTCCGGCGGCGAAGGCCGCAACATGGAGTCGCGGGAGTGCGCTTCATGAATATTATGAAAAAAAGCCTTCACCGAGGCGGGAGCGGTCCGCTCCTTGGTCTGGGAGGCTTTAGGGGTACTTGAGGGGCGCGAGTGCTTGCCCATCGTGAGGATGAAGACCGATTCGTGGGCAGAAAAGGCAGTGGGTCAACGGAGCTCGTGGCTCAAGCAGCCATCTCGCAGAGCGGCAGGACACGCCCCCCCACTTCCACCCTTTTACCAATTTTCTGATCATAAACTCACCAGTTATATTTTTTCCATTTTTCAACCCAAACAAAGAGGACAGGGCAGAGAGATGACCACCATGTCCTACCTCCCTCCTCCAGGAAACTCTGCTCTCTCCAATTGTAGCCATGCCTTTTAAACCAACCGTAAGCTTGCCTCAACTGCAACGATTGAGAGTCCCAAAGCAACCCTATGATGTCACTCAAGCGAGGTTTCATAACCACTGGGGAAAAGGTAGACCAACAGGGGATGCCTCTGGAGCTACAGCTCAGAACCTCTGAAACTGCAATCAAGATGATGAGTCAGCTATTTCATAAGAGGTCCTGCCTATCCTTTATCCATCTGTTAAACTAAAGGCATCACAGCATCAAATGCCATAACAGTGCCAGAACTTGGGAGATCATAGTGCATGATCACATGCACTATGCTTATTTTGTCTGTGTGGAACACCACACACCGGTTGGTAAGCTCAAAACCACAGAGCTGAATGGCTGCCACAAAAGGGAACAGCTCAAGGAAAGCCATATTCCTCATGAGCCCTGAACCCGCCCACCTTGCAGGATGGGCCTCTGCACACCACTGGCCCCAACAATAAGTCCCAAAGTCAACAGAGCTCAATGCATCTGTAAACAATTTTAGCTCTGAATTCTAGAAGTAAGACGAGTAAGCTTTTCCATATATTCAAATCTTCTTTGATCTGCCTTATCACCTTCACATAATGCCTTGCACACTTGATACTAATAGTAGCCAAATACAGACTCCTGCAAAACACCCTCCCAATAGGCATCACTTTATATGCAAACACAAGATACCCAGAGACCTGACCTGCTTGAGCTGAACTTTCAATGACCCCAACAAACGTGTCAATCCCCACACCCAGGGACAACACAATTGTGCAAGGACCTCCTGTCTTATCCTCCGCCACAGTTACACCGAATTTCCTCGCTCCCTCCCTGAACTTTTCTAGCAAGTGTGAACAATTCTCACTTTCCGCATGCCCCAAGAAAAGAAAATCACTCAGGTAATGCAATATATTAACCGAATCACCCACTCCAAAAATTTCAAAGTAATAGCACAATATTGAGCAGCTCATTGGCATTTAATAGTAAGCCCCTCCAAAATAAATGTCCCAGTTGGCGGAAAGGTCAATATGTCCTAATAATCTAGTGCATATTTGTGTTACTATATATGAAAGACATAAATACCAACTAAAATTCACCTGTAATTCAAAACTGGAGTATCATCCATCAGTAACTCATAGACAAATCATCTATGTATACATCAATTAAACTTTTTTGGAATTTAATAGCAGACACTATGATATATATCGGCAGACATATCAGAGGAAACAAAATGCCAGATGTATACATTCATCAATTATGTAGGCATATGTAAAAGGCATCTTACTTTTTCAATGTCAAATACTGTTGTTGATTTACTCTATTTATAGAGAAGCAAGTGTCTCAAAGACTGCTCATGACTGCTCTAATGCTTGTTCACTCCCAGTAATACTGGGACACTTAATGAATGGTTTGGCACAGCATGTCAGACAGAGATGGAACCAAGTGAGCTGAAACCAAGAGGACCTGTATGTCTCCATATTTGTATTTTCTTTGTGCGCATCCGTCTTTCTGCATGGGTAAATGTTCCATTTGGCTAGTATAGTCCAGGGAAGACAGGTCCGGGTCCGGCTTGGATCTAACTCAACTCCTGCCTAACCATTAATTGGCTTGCCAACCTCTAGCATCAACCCTAATGCGTTTTTCTTTCATTTGTGGTCACTCTCAATCATTCACAACACATTAAGTAGCTGCTACTAAAGTAGCAGCCCGCTGATGCAGCTCTGCTTTTCCTACATGCTACAACCTTCTAGCTGTTGTTTACAGTATAAAAGATCACACTGTTGTATCTATATTTATATAAACAAAAATGAACTGGTATTAAAAGAATGTTTCAGGAAAGTGGCACCTTAGAGTGGACCTGATTAGGTTCTAAAATGTAACGCAAAGTAAAAAATGTAACTGAAAATAGCAAATAAAGAAAATACATTTAGGAAATGAAAAAGAAAAAAGTGAGAGGTTATCAACTTCTATAATTATTAGTTGAGTTATGTCAAAGGTCATTATTTCAAGCAAAGGTATGATTTTTATTAAAAAAGAAAATTTGTATGAAATGGTAATGCTGATGGTTTTTTAAGTTTCTACAAAGCCTGCATCATGTTAATGGGTCAAACATACTAGATAAAAATCGGTTTCAGTACAGGCGTACACTAGAGGATGTTCAAGGTTTCTACATAATTATTTATGAAATGTCAATTTTAGCATCAATCATTTTGAGAGAGTATTGTCTGATCTAAGCTGAATGGCAAGTATTTATATAATTTACATCATCAGTCTATCGGGAAAAGCTAAATTGTTTCAATATAATATACAAGAAAAGGTCAAACTGCTTAAAAAACGTGTATTATTGTGAAAGAAAATCAATTTATAGCATATGTTTACATACAATTCTAGCTAATTGATTGTCATTATTTACAAGACATTATTTTTAATTTCAACACAAATAACTCGGCATATTTAATGCATTCAGATGAAAGACAGGAGTATAGATTTACTTTATTTTTTACCATAGAAACAGTAAATTGTTGTCAAGGGACACATACTATCCATCTGGATGAAAATAGGACATATTTTTGAGAACATTTCCCTTGAAAACAAATATATATGCATTGCCATGAATGATCTATTTTTTAATTGCTTGCAATGCTACAACCCAGTTTATGAAATATATTGCATTTACAGTAATATGTTACACTAGGGCTTTCTAGTGAACTCAGTATTTTACATTCAAATGAAATTGTATAATATCCAAATGAAAACAAGTTCTTGGTTCAGTTATAATCTCACGTGAAAAGCCTATAAAATGCTTATGGGCAATGAGTATATTTGTATGTAACATATTTTTAGGATTCATAAATATCTGATGAGTTATTTAAACATCTAAAATAATTACAGTAGCATTTAAGCATAACAAGTATCTGTATTTATTTACAAGTGATTAGCATTTTCCTAACAAAACTGATGGATTTTTTCACATAGTTGCAAAAAACACCATATTAAAGTAACTTCTGAATGCTGCTTGTTGCTTTATTAATTTGTTCTCTTATAAACCCCTTATCACTGACTTAGAACATATATATAGCTTTACGAGTGGTTAACTTATAGTGACTCCACAGTGAGGACATTATAAACAATGTATTAAAAGACGGTACTGGAGCATATGTATACTCTAAGTACATAATTCTTACATAAAATATACTGTTGAAGAAATGGAATTGTACTATTTTTTTAGTTAATATAAGTTAAAGGGATGGTCTAATGCCCCATAAAGTCTCATCATGGAATAGTGTATATTAAAGTATTTTCATTTGCATTGTGTACCTGGAAAATAAAGAATTAAATAAACAAATAAATTACTAAATAAAATACTTTCCTCCTCTGGGGTCCGTATTTGGCACCAGTTATGGTTGTTTGAAGCAGCCAATCAGTGGCAGGAAGGAGTGCCCATTAAAACATTCTGCCCAGGTGTGCACAGGGTCTTGTTAGTCCTCCTGGACCTCTTGCACTCAAGTTGACTGACAATGTGTATGAGTGCATGGGTACTAATGCACAGGATATGCTTTCTCCAACAATGGTAACCAGAGCTTCTCCTGGAGACTCCTGGTAAAAACTGGAGAATTTCCTGGTGTTTATAGGCATCACCCACTAGACCCCACTTACCAAAAAGAAATAGATGTTTTAGTGGCTTGCCGAGGTATGTTTTTGATTTAATCAAAAGAGCTTTCATTATTTTGCTTTTTTTTTTACAAGCTCTGTTTTTGTATACAGTTTATGCCAGGACATGTATCCTGTCTTCAGAAAAACATGAGATGTTTCATTCAAATAACATAAGTAGCCTTTAATGTATTGCACGTTCAGGGCATTTGTAAGAGGTAAATGTGCCATGGGAGAAGCCATTAAGAAGAAGCCATTGATTACAGATTGGCTGGCACTCTACTAAGCATTATGGCTGTGTTTTTTGTTAGATTCAAATACAGTTGTGACTCAGGTGCATGACCTAAAGGTGAATGGTAAACTGCAATTTTACCATTTTTTATTTAGGCTAGCTCTGTTCTAGATGCACTATATGGACAAAAGTTTTGGGAGACCTGACCATTACACCAACGGGGACTTTTATGGCATTGCATTCGAAATATATATATATTGATATGTAGTTGACCCACCCTTTGCAGCTATAATAGCTCCCATTTTTCTGGGAAGTGTGTCTTTGGGAATTTTTGCCCATTCATCCACTACAGCATTTGTGAGGTCAGGCACTGATGTTGGATGAGAAGGTCTGGCTTGCGATCTCCATTCCAGTTCATCCCATAGGTGTTCGATGGGGTTGAGGTCAGGGCTCGCTGTGGGCCAGTCAAGTTCTTCCACACCAAACTCATCCAACTATGTCTTTATGGACCTTGCCTTGTGCCCTGGGGCCAAGTCATACTGGAATAGAAAAGAGACTTCCCAAAAATTTTCCCACAAAGTTGGAAGGATAGCATTGTCCAAAATGTCTTGGTATGGCTGCTTCAGCATACCTACCCATTTTTGACAATGCTTTATGGCCTTTTTAGCTTCATATAGTGTTCTCACAATTCTGTTTTTAACATAAAGAATGTGTTTTACATTTTATCCCACACACACACACAAGCCATTTCACTATTCTTGAACAGATTTCCATTTTTGGTTCTGTGCTTTCTGTTGCCATAAGATACAAGCAAATTTGACAATTGTATCAATCCATCTCGTCTTCTGTGTTCTTTTTCAGTCAAGTGTTATCCACTCCTAGAATTGTTTGGTATATGTGTCCCATGTGAACCTAAGTTTTTGAATGGTTTTGAATACAATGTAGAGAGGCAGGCTGGTCTGTGCTGCTCTACAATTTTCAAAAAAGGGACTGACAGGGATGTTACAATTTTACGCTACCTTGAAGTGAAGGCGCAGCTTCTTGCACACACAAATAAGAAGCCTCCCAGAAGGTAAGTTAGTGAGGGAGTAAGAGAAATGGTGAGTGAGAAAGAGCGAGAGAGGGAGGGGCGATGGGAGGCAGACATACAGGCAGGGAGAGAGTGAGATTATAAGGAAGTTAGAGTGAGCATGTATGTATGCATGTGAATGTGCATGAGTGTGTATGTGTGCATGTCAGCATAAGTATGTATGTATGCTCATTAGGAGGACTGTATGTTAGCTTGAGCGTGTATATGTAAATGTGTGTATGTATGTAAAAAGCATGAATGTGTATTAGCACAAGTGTGTTTATGTGTATTTCAACATGAGTGTGTATGTATTACCATGAGTGTGTATGTGTGTGTATTAACATGAGCGTGTATGTATAAATGCGTGTTAGAATGTAGTGTGTATGTGTGTTAACATGAGTGTGTAAATGTATGTTCGAGTACATGTTAGTGTACATATATTTGTAGGATGAGAGTGTATGTGTTCATATTGTGAAAGTGTATAAAATGTGTGCGAAATGTTTGTCAGCGTGTATGCTTATTACTGAGGTGGAGGGGTGGCAGTAAGTATGACTAAAAGTATGTGGACATCTTGATTGTTGGATCATACTGAAGAGCTCAGTGACTATAAACATGGCACATCCTAGGGTGCCTGAAGTGGAAGCATGTACGAGTAAGAACATCTCAGCCATGAAGTGGTAGCCCATGCACACTGACAAAGCAGGGCTGCTGGCTGCTGAAGCATGTAATGTGTAAACATTGCCTATCCTTTGTAGCATCACTCACTACATAGTTTCAAACTGCCTCTGGAAGCAACATCAGCACTTGTGCAGCAGGAGCTTCATTAAATGGAATGCAATGCCAACCGTAATATGGACTTGCCACTGCACTCTGGACTAGGTCCCTTAGTTCCAGTGAAGGGTAATATTAATGTTACAGGAAACAAGCACATTTTAGACAATTGTATACTTCCAACTTTGTGGCACCAGTTTGAAGATGGCCCTTTCCTGTTCAGCATGATTGTGCCCCTATGCACAAAGCAAGATCCATAAAGATATAGTGTGAAGAGTTTGGTGTGGAGATACTTGAGTAGCCTGCACAAAGCCCTGACCTTAACCCTGTTGAATATCTTTGGGATAAATTGGAATGCCAATTGTGAGCCAGTGCCTGACCTCAAAATGCTCTTTCGGGTGCATGATCACACAGTCCAATATCTTGTGGAAAGCCTTCCCAGAAGAGTGGAGACTGTTAGAGCTGCACAAGTGGGCCACTCTATATTAAGGCTCATGGTTTTGGAATGGGATGCCCAACAAACTCTTATAGGTGTGATGCTCAAGTGTCCACATACTTTTGGCCATATAGTGTACATATATGTGTAATAGAACTGCGAGGACAAATTAATCAAAAACCTTTTGTTCAGACAAAGCAGAAAATGTATTCTGAAGACAATAATATGTCGTTCAAAGGTTTGCCATCACAATTTTAAATCTTCGGTTTCTATCACGATGTTTCCATCTGTTGATATTTCTTGGCAGAGGTAAACATATTTTCTACTTCTAGTTCTTGTCCTTCATCTGTTTTCTTGTTTTCGTACTTGAATTCTCCAGCATTTTCTTAGCATTTTTCAAGTATGTTGGCAAAGAGTATGATATCAGCCATTTGATCATCCCCATTGATCGGATGCCTTTTATTCCCCCAATTCTGCACACATTTCTTCTAACTTTGCAGAAAATAGCTGGATCTTCCTATCAGATGTCTTTTATTATGTTGATCTGAACTTCATTTCTTCCATATATTTAGCATACAAACTGCATACAAACTTTTCTCTTAAATTGGAAGATACACCGATCAGCCATAACATTACGACTACCTGACTAATATTGTGTAGGTCCATTTTTTCTGCCATAGAAGGTGTTCTATGGTATCTGGCACCAAGGCGTTAGCAGCAGATCCCTTAAGTCCTATAAGTTGCGAGGTGGGACCTCCATGGATGCAACCTGGAACCATTTGTTCTCCAGGTAAGCAACGCACACGCAACCGGCCATCCACGAGATATAAAAAGAAAACGTGATTAATCAGGCCACCTTCTTCCATTGCTCTGTGGTCCAGTTCTTGTGCTCACTTGCCTATTGTAGGTGCTTTTGGCAGTGGATAGTGGTCAAGATGAGCACCCTGACTGATCTGTGTCTACACAGCCCCATACGCAACAAGCATTAATGTTTTCAGCCATTTGAGCTACGGTAGCTTGTCTGTTGGATTTCACCACAAGGGCCAGCCTTCGCCCCCTACAGGCATCAATGAGCCTTGGCCGCCCATGACCCTGTAGTAGGTTCCCTGCTTTTCCTTCCTTGGACCACTTTTGATAGGTACTGACCACTGCAGACTGGGAACAACCCACAAGAGCTGCAGTTTTGCAGATGCTTTAACCCAGTCATCTAGCCATCACAATTTGGCCCTTGTCAAAGTTGCTTGTCCATTTTTCCTGCTTCTAACACATCAACTGTGAGGATGAAATGTTAACTTGCTGTCTGAATATCCCAGCCACTGACAGCTGCCATGATAACAAGATTATCAGTGTAATATAGTTCACCTGTCAGTGGTCATAATGTTATAGCAGGTGTATTTCTCTACATAAAGTACATTTTACTTATTCAATTGTTAATGAAAGACAATATTATTGTTTATTGTAAATATTTCCGATAATGTATGATACATTTTCAAATATCTATTTTGTAATTGTAATAACATAGTGTTCTATTTGGTAATTGAGAGACTAACAATGTCTTTATAGCTGTCATGCCCCATATACCTGTCGGCGCCAGGCATGCTTAACTGCAGCAGGAAACATTGCAGGTTGCGGCAGGGTCCAGTGACCACGAGGTAGGCCGCATCCTTTGTTTGGATTTCGGGATGCTGCACAGCCGCCTACAGCAGTCCCTATTGCGGTGTGAGCATCAAGAGAGGGCTCCTGTAGCCCTGATGGCTGATCTGAGGTGACCTCCTACACAGAGCAGCAAAGGGGCCGAGCCTCGGTACTTTGCTCCCTTAAATGAATTATAGGTCATATGTCTTGGACCTCTAGAATTAGAAGACTATCTGATCCTTGAAGCTGTCCATGTTCCAAACAGAGCTGACTTTGATGCCTCAGTAACGACCAATTTATTCACAACATAGGAAGGGCTGTATTTATGCATTCATTTTTCCTCTGACACCCATAAAGATATTTCTGGTTGTTGCATTAGACCTCATTGTCTTGGGGACATTAGTGAGCCCCAGGAAATGTATGCCTATGCAAAGTCCCTGGTTCAAAACAGTTGAGACAAACTTTCTGTTTAGTTGCCTTTAGAATTAAGAAATACCACAGAAATAAAACATATACCTGTATGAACCTCACAGACATCCTAAAAAATATTGGCTGGTTTAGCTTTTGGCACTGGAAAAAAGTTGTTGGAGAATTTTGATTATGTAAGGCTCCATTTTTGTGCACTTGCCATGAAGTGATACTCTCCCTTAAATGAAGAAAGCACTAAGTTTAAGATTTCATTATCACAAAACTGATGAAATTTTTCTTACTTGTCTACATGAGAAAGTACAGGGAGAATAGCAAAATATGAGTGCATACAAATGTTTTATCACAATGCAGGGCCGTAGGAAGTGTGAGGCGAGAGAGGTACTTGCTTCGGGCGCAGCTGTGAGGGGGCGCACAGCCGCCAAATCAGCAGCCTCCAGGACTGGTTGGGGATATCACGGATCTCCCTAACCAGCTCAACAGGGCCCCGTGGTGAATCACTTTGCTGCCAGCAATTTGATTCACCACGAAGCCCCTAAAAAAACTGTAGCAATTCTATGGGGTAGGGGGGAAAGGCCGCCTCCCCTGGGCCGGTCTTTAGGGGACTGCCGAGGCTGCTGCATGATTTACGCAGGGCTGGTTGCTCTCCCCAACCAGCCCTGCTCATCAGACACCCCCGTGGACAGTGCGCACCCAGGCACCATCAGCGCTGGTCTGGGGAGGAGGTGTCGGATGAGCAGGGCTGGTTGGGAAGATCACAATCTAACCAGCCCAACATTAGGGAGCGCGAGGTCTGTCAATTCAGACCTCGGCTTCTGTTCTCCCTCATCACTACGCACCGGCAAATGATGCAGAGCGCCGGGATATGAAGTCACCCCGGCACTCTGCATCAATAGCCGGCGCATAGTGATGAGGGAGCACTAAAGCAGCGGCCTGGAGTGACAGACCTCGCGTTACCACCACAGGATGGAAGATAGAAGATGACTTCACCCCGGCACTCTGCATCAATAGCCGGCGCATAGTGATGAGGGAGTACTAAAGCAGCGGCTTGGAGTGACAGACCTTGCGCTACCACCACAGGATGGAAGATAGAAGATGATGGAAAATGATTGAAGATGATGGAAGATGAGAAAAGTAAGAGATGGGGAGAAAGGGGTATGTATATGTGTGTGTGTCTGGGCAGTGTAGGTATTTGTGTGTAAGTAGGTGTGTGTAAAGGCAGGGGAGTGTGAGGGCAGTGTATGTGTATACATGTGTGTATGGACAGGCTTGTGTAAGGGCAGTGTATGTGTATATGTGTGTTTATGGGCACGTGTGTGTAAAGGCGGTGTATATGGCCAGGTGTGTGTAAGAGCAGTGTATGTGTATATACATGTTAATGGCCAGATATGTGTAAAGGCAGTGTGTAAGGGCAGTGTATGTGTGTATATATGTATGTGTTTGTAAGCTGGCGTGTGTTTGGGCAGTGTGTGTATAAGGGCAGTGTAGGTATTTGTATGTTTGTAAGCTGGTGTATGTGTATATGTGTGTAAAGGCAGTCATGTATAAGGGCAGTGTATGTGTATATGCGTATTAATGGGCAGGTGTGTGTGTAAGGGCAGTGTATGTGTATATGTGTGTTTATGGGCAGTCGTGTGTAAGGGGAGTGTATGCGTATATGCATGTTAATGGGAACGTGTGTGTAAAGGCAGCATGTATGCATGTCTGTAGACAGGTGTGTGTAAAGTGTGTAAGAGCAGCATAAAGAAAACAACCTCTGTAAAAAAATAGCTGGGGGGGGCACAATTTTCTATTCTTGCCTCGGGCACAAAAAGAGCTAGCTACGGCTCTGTCACAATGGTTTATAGCCAGTGTGATGAACCCATTTTGAATAGATCATGTGGTATTGGACCTAGTATTTGACTTTTCTTACTATATAAGCAAAACCTGTTTTATGATCTAATTGAGGTTTTGTGACAAGAATTGGTCTTTTCACCATAGCAATCAATGCAACCAACATGTATTCTGATTTGGTTGCTATGGTGATAAGACCACTTATCACCATGCACCATAATTGTTTTTTATGTATAGCCCCACTATATTAGCTTGTTTTACCATAGAATAGAAATTAGATTTTGTGTAGTCCATCCTAACTCACATTAAATACAGGTAATTCTCAATGTGTTGTCTATTTACACAAGGATATTTCTTTTCATAATAGTAACCGACATTTCTATGGGTCAAATAAATATTGGGACTATATTCAGAATGAAATGTTATTTTAAGTGTATATCTCAGCCCAACTTACTGTACATAAATATCACATGTCAAAAATCACTATGACATGTATTAATTATCTAAGTATCTCAGTTCACTACTTTGTAATTAAGTGACAAATTACATATCATGAGCATATGCTTAAGTCTCATTTATAAAATAGCAAATAAAGAGTTAGGTTGATTCTCCCATAATGGCAAATGACCAAGAAGCAGAACAACCCACATGCACGTTAATTAACTGTTTCCTGATAAAAATATACGTTACATACTTGTGCTATATTAGATGTAGTTATGATTACTTTTGATTTAATGCACGTAAAATATTTTAAGGACATATTCATTTTTACATATGGCCTGTTGGCTTTTTATTTCAAATACTGTAATTGTTAAGTAGTAATTTTTTTCGCTTTCTTCAGATTACAATGGTATGGCCATAGCTAACCTTTTCATAATAACAGTATTTAACATTTAGTATAATTGTCAATGTCTAGAAACTAAATTATCTGTGTTTGATATTTAAAAATCAATATAATTAGGGCAGCTCAGATTTTTAAGGCAGTACACCAAAATAATTGAGGCATCTTATTTAACAAAAAATTTAAGATGTACTGGGACATGTCCCGGGAAATCGGCAGTCATGGCTGTATGCCAGCGATTGATGCCAAGTTCCAGGATATGACGTCCACAGCAAAGGTGTGCTGAAGCAGATGTCAGAAGGAATAAACCTTGTGTTCCCAGGACAGTCTGTGGCAGAGGGAGAAAGGTAAAGTATGGGGAGGGCAAAGGGAGAAATGTAAACGATGGGGAGAAAGAGGGGGAACAAAGAAAGAAAGGTATGAGATTAAAGAGAAAGGTAAGAAATTATGGCTAGATGGGATGCTATAACAACAAAAATGACTGGGTCAAAACAACACCAATTTTTATATAGAAAAGACAGGGAGGGCAAGAAAGGGAAGGGGTGACCCTATAAAACAAAGATAACAGAGAATCTAACATAACACAAGTTAGTAAGGAGAACATAGAGTCAGTTTGGGTTTCATTATAATCTGGTAAAAGTACAGTAAATCATCTAGGTGTGATTTATAGACCCGCTAAACAAGTAGAAGAGTTAGATAATCTACGAATTGAGGAAATGACTAAAATGACAGTAAAGGGGGAAGTTATAATCATGGGTGGCATTAATCTTCCTGATGTGAACTGGAAAAGCCAGGAGAGCAGAAATTCTAAATTCTCTCCTGGGATTATCTTTAAAACAAGTAGTTGATGAGCCAAGTTGTAAGGAGGCCATATTAGATTTAGTGTATGCAATAAGAGATTTGGTATTGGCTATTACTGTAAATTAATTAACTGTAAAATAGTACACACTAACTCATCTGTACATTACTGTACTGTACGTTTAGGAGGTAGTAATCATTAGTCACTGTGGTTTAATCCCTTCAGTCCCCAAGAATCCCACAGTGTGATCTGTGCAGGGGGATCCCATGCTGAAACACGAAACGAAGGGAAAAAAAAGGTTAGTGATTTAAAAAAAAAAATCACCAAAATAATACAATAAATAATAAGTTTAAAAAAAATACAATAAAGTGAGCTAAGTGATGTCATTGTGACATCACTGGCATTAATAACATGTTCAAGAGGACCTCTAACCATTTAAAATATATATATATATATATATATATATATATATAAAAATACAAAAAAATTAAAGAAAAAAAAGATAATAATAATAATAATAATAATACCCTTACATCCCGTTTCCCCAACACAACATCTACCCAGTATAACCCTCCTGCCCCGTTCACAGCCCCCAAACCTGTTAAGCCATAAGCATAAAAATTCTACGAATAATGTACACCTTATAGTATGTTCCCTATAACAGTATACAAAAAAAACTGACTTTTCTAAAATGAGACTATGTCCCAAGTCAATATCAGACTGGGGCCATTTTAATGGAGTCCAGGAGAAATGGGATTCATTAAAATTAATTATTAAAAGCAACAAAAAATGTATTAGGCTTGTCAATAAGAGCAAAACATTAAAGAAACTGTGGTAAAGTGGCCAGAATAGTAAAGCACAAAAAGTTAGTATTTAGTAAGTGTAAAAAATCCCAAAGTGAGAAAGACAGACAGATTTATAAGATTAGACAGAAAAAGGCAAAGCGAGTTCTAAAAGCTGCCAAAGCACACGCAGAAGAGAAAATTGCCCAGTCAGTAAAAAAGGAGATAACACATTTTTTAGATACATAAATGAGAAAAAGGAAAGTAAAAAAAGGATTAGTTAGATTAAGAGCAAAAGAAGGAAGGTATATAGAAGATGATAAAGGACTAGCTGACTGCCTCAATGAATATTCCTGTTCAGATGAAAATGAAGGAAAGGGACCTCAGTCTGAGTCATTTAAAACATATGAGTTTATTGAGGAAGAGGTTTTACTTCAGCTGTCTAAGGTAAAGGCAAATAGGGCCTGATGGATACACCCCAAATTATTAAAAGAGCGTAGTGGTGTATTAGAATAACTGTAAACATATTTATTTAACCAATCATTGTTAACAGAGTAGTCCCAGAAGACTGTCTTGTTACCAGCGGGGTACCCATTCTCTTTAATATTTTTATTAGTGATATTGCAGAAAGTCTTGATGGTATATTACATAGGTTCTCATCTCGAAACATTTTAAATAGCCAAAGACAGACAACATATTTGAAGGTGTGCTTAAAAACATTGATAGGTGTCATGTATTTACTAGGATTTTTTGTATGTGACTTTGTGACATGTTCATAGCTATTTATGTACGTTAGTAAGGTATTTATGAAAAAAATTTATCTGTATACTATGAGAAATAAAAGGATTTAGATATAGTCCTCGAAATGGATTTCAACCATTTATCACATATGCAAATTACTTAATTTATAATCTCTAACTTCTGATCACTACTAAATGGGAAGCAAACTAGAAAATTATTTAAAAAAAAATAAGCAATATCTAAAGGACAACAAAAATATTTTCTTTTTCCTTAGGCTAATAAAATGTCTTATTTAATAAATAAAAGTGATATGGTAATTTGTGCTGTTTTACAACACTTTCTGAGTAAATATATTCGTGTGGGCTGAACTAAGATTGAACCATGACACACAAATAATAATATGCAAGGGACCTCAGATAATGGTTTTAAACACTATATCTATAATTCTGTTATTACAAAGAAAATTAGTACATGGGATAAATAGTAGAGAATATCCCACCTGGGCATTGTTGTCCACCAGAAGTGATTAATTTGTGGATCTGACTGTGATTTATGACTCAATTCTTCCTTTATCTCAGCTCAATGCTCTGTCATTACTTGACAAATTACAAACAGTGCGTTTTACATTCCAAAATGATAGACAAAAGCAAGTAGTCAATAAATAAATAAACCAAGCTTGATTATTCTGTAATGACCAATAACTAGCTGTCTCTATCAGTTTTTATTGCACTACCTCTTAATTTTGTGTTCTTAGATTTAGATTTGCAATTATTTTCATTTGAGAATAACTGTTAAAGATTAGGCATGTTTAATAAGCCTGCTTGATTGATTTAGATGTACAAACTCAAATAATGGTGTTGACCTTAAGATAATTTTGCAGTTCCATAAAATATATCACTGTCTCACTTTTGCATTAGCCTTGCTACTTCTTATTAATAAATTGCATTCACCTTCTATGTTATACCATAATTTTTAGTATCAAGGGCTCAAAACTGCTAACCATATTTTGAATTTCCAACACTACATGTACATGTATTGATATTGATGTCCAAAATATTTTTTAAAAGACTCTCCAGCCATCACATTCACTTTAATGCATATTAACTGCATGGCCCCTTTACATTTTTCATAGTGTCCTCCTTGCAAATGCATTGGAGATTCTGCAGAATCCTCCCATGTGAATTTGACGCTATACTCGCCCCACCCCAGCTATTTTATGTGCAGAACATGTGATTACTTGCAGTGAGCACTTGGCGAACGAAGCAGAGTCTGTTCAGACCCTAGTGCGCATGCATGGAAAGAGCTCCCATTGATTTCAAGCCAGTGTTGGACTAATATATATATATATATATATATATGTACCGTATTGGCTCGAATATAGGCCGCACTTTTCCCCCCCACTTTAAGTCTTTAAAGTGGGGGTGCGGCCTATATTCGGGGTCTAGCGCCTGACGCCCGAGACATGCAGTCCCGGGCGCTGGGCGGGCAGCGAGTTAGGATACAGATCCCCTGCAGCGGTGCAGGGGACCTGTATCCTACTCTCGGATACGCTCAGACAGCCTCCCCTGGCAGCACTTCCCACGGGGGGAGTGCCGGCACAGGAGATTGTCCAAGCGCATCGCGCAGACGTTCACCGGCAGCGACGATGAGCGTGAACGACCTCCGCTGCCGGCACGTCTGCACGATGTGCTTTAACAATCTCCCTTGCTAGGAATTCCCACGGGGGGAGTCCTGGTAAGGGAGATTTTTAAAGCACATCTTGCAGACGCGCCGGCAGCGGAGGTTGTTTCTGCTCGCATCCCCGCTGCCGGTGAACGTCTGCGTGAACAATCTTCCTTGCCGGTACTTCCCACGGCGGAAGTGCCGGCACCGGAAGTTGAAGTGTTATGTGTAGATGTCCCCCGCCGGCCCCGCAAGACCCCGTGGAGTCTGCACCGGTAAGTCTGGTGTGGGGGGGGACATCTTGGGGACAGAGTGGCAGCATATCTCGGGGGGGATAGAGTGGCAGCATATCTCGGGGGGGGTACATCTTCGGGACAGAGTGGCAGTATATCTCGGGGGGGGGCAGAAACCAGAAAAAGCACCTGACTTTTAGGGTGCGGCCTATATCCGAGCCAATACGGTATATATATATATACACACATTTTTCTTTAGTAGGGCTGTCCCTTTAAAACGATTAGAACACCATTTCTTACATAAAATGTTTAATCTGTAATATTGTGTGTGTGTGTATATATATACACGCACTATCTTGACTGGAGACAGAACCTTGAAAAAAGCTCATTGAGAGCCGAAACGTTGGACCTTTACTAAGCCAATAAACTTTCTAAAAAGAAGACCCGCTGAGGGCATCAACTTTATTTGCATGCTATATATATATAATGTAAAAGGGTGAAGCCGTATTAGTCCAGTAGACACGATGTCAAAAAATAGAGTATTGCGGTGATACCTTTTTTATTGGACTAACATAATATTAAAAAGACAAGCTTTCGAGAGTTGTCCTCCCTTCATCAGGTCTGAAGCAATACTAATCAACATAATATAGGTTACAACTTAAAACAAGTGATGGTATAACATAAGTGTGGGGGTCTGCATTTCTCACCTCCAGACCTATTATTTACGACACCCCACTCAACCCCCCCCCCACACTTCTTTTATACCATCACTTGTATTTATTATTATTATAATTTTTTTACAACACGTGTTCTTATTTGTGGTTTTAGGTATTTATTTATAATCTTCCTTTAATATATTCTTCTTATGTGTTACATAACTGCATGTCTCGTTTGACTCCCCTGACTATGCCATGATAAAACACATGGCAACACACGTGTTGATAGTGATTTTAAAGCTAGAGGAGTAGACATTACAAGATAGCAATCAGAGAGCAGACTTTGATTTGGGCATTTGTAAAAACTTTTTTTTTGTTTATTATTTTCTAGTTTTTTAATGCAAGCATAATAAAGGTTACATTTTAACCCTTCAAAGGGCCACGCTGTTTTTTTTCTTTGTAGTTGTTTCTCCTCTCCCATTTAGTGTACTCACAAAAGTTATCTATAGTTTTTTTTCCAGAAGAAGGGCTTTCTTCAGATACCATTTTTGATCATATTATCTAAAAAAATATGATGAAAAATTTAAAAAAGCACTTTTCTCACTTTTATTAAAATAATCTTTTACTTATCTACAAATGCTAATGAAAAAAACTGCTAAGTAGATTTCACTATTTGCCCTGAGTTTAGAAATACCCAATGTTTTTATGTTTTTTGCCATTTTTGCCAAGTTATAGGGCAAGAAGTACAAGTAGCGTTTTGCTATTTCAAAACAATTTTTGCCCCATGTGTTATTTGGGACATCTTTAAAGCTGGCTAATGTGATTTACCCCCATCAAACCATATATTTTTTAAAACTAGACACCCCAAGGTATTTTAAGTGCTAGTATTTTTACCGTTTCCATGCAGAAGATTTGGGAAGTGCACATTTTTTAGCTTGGAACTTTGAGATCTGGTCCTTCTGCACTGTCCTAATTGGCAATACAGCAAGACCGTTTAGGCAAAGAAAGATTGTTTAATGCCGTGACGTGCTTCTACTGCTATTCTTTCATAATTTGACTGATATAACCTTTTCCACAATTTTAGGTGTTTTCCCCCATTAATAAATAGAAATAAGCTCTACTGAAATAAATCTATTATGCCATATACCAGTAACATCAGAATTAAAAAGTAACTTTCCCATTATTATTACTGTTTTAATGAAAAAAAACAGACTGAATATGTGTGTTCAGTCACATATGTAGAACTTATACAAGCATACCAAATTTTAAAATCACTTAAGTATGAAAATAGTTAAAGAATTTAATCACTCTAATTCACACTTATACACGTCGAATTGAAAACCACCACACATTAAACTGCAGATGCCAGTAGTTGTCAAGATCACAGATGCACAGAGGCCCAGCATTTAAAAGTTTATCAGGGAGCAAAGGGGATACAAATAGAGTAATTATGGAACATTTAAAACATGGTTTTAGCATCATAGGAACCTCCAATACACAGGCTATGTACTATCTACAATGGATAGTATAACTGGCTTAGCCATGAACAAGCTTTACAAGGCCCACAATTGTGAACAAGAGATTCAGCCTGGGTTCAGATGGAATCTTTCTGTTCAGGTGGGCTCATTCAACTACTGATGTGCTGAGTATTTCAGAAACTGCTGGTCTCCTGGGATTTTCACGCACAACCATCTCTAGGGTTTATAGAGAACGGTCCGAAAAAGAGAAAATATCCAGTCAGTGGCAGTTGTGTGGACGAAAATGCCTTGTTGATGTCAGAGGTCAGAGGAGAATGGGCAGACTGGTTTGAGATGACAGAAAGGCAACAGTAACTCAAATAACCACTCGTTACAACCTAGGTATGCAGAACATGTTAAACCTTGAATTAGATGGGCTACAGCAGCAGCAGAAGACCACTTTGGGTGCCACTCCTGTCAGCTCAGGACACGGAGGCTACAATTCGTACAGGCTCACCAAAATTGGACAATAGAAGACTGGAAGAACGTTGCCTGGTCTGATGAGTCTCGATTCCAGCTATGACATTCAGATGGCAGGGTCAGACTTTGGCGTAAACAACATGAAAGCATGGATCCATCCTGCCTTGTATCAATGGTTCAGGCTGGTGTGGGGGACATTTTCTTGTCACACTTTGGGCCTCTTAGTACAAATTGAGCATCGTTTAAACGCAACAACCTACCTGAGTATTGTTGCTGACCATGTCCATCCCTTTATGACCACAGTGTACCCATCTTCTGATGGCTACTTCCAGCAGAATAATGCACCATGCTACAAAGCTTACATAAAGAAGCTGGTTTCTTGAACATGACAATGAGTTCACAGTACTCCACAGTCACCAGATCTCAATCCAATAGGGCACCTTTGGGATGTGGTGGAATGGGAGATTCGCATCATGGATGTGCAGCCGACAAATCTGCAGCAACTGCATGATGCCATCATGTCCACATGGACCAAAATCTCTGAAGAATGTAGCCAGCACCGTGTACCACAAATGCCAAGTAGAATAAAGGTAGTTAATTCTGGTACTAGCAAGGTGTACCTAATAAAGTGGCCAGTGAGTATATATACTATACTGTTATACAGGACTGGACAGGGGATGATAAGGCCCCGGGCCCAGATGGTTTCGATAATTCTTTTTATAAAACCTTTAAAAACCAACTAAGTAAACACCTAGTTGAGATGTTCAATGAGATAACTGAGAAAAATAAAATTCCAGAAGAGATGTTAAAAGGAAATATAATCCCTATTTTAAAACCAGAGAAAAATGCCAATCTAGTTAGTAGCTACAGACCTATATCCTTATTAAATGTTGACATTTTAAATTCAAATTTTATGCAGGAATAATAGCAGAGAGAATCAAAAAAGCAATTAGTGAATTAGTCCAGTAATGACCAAGCGGGATTCATCCCCGGATGATCGGCCTCTAATCATATAAGGAGAATCCTTGACATCTATGAGTTGGCTATGAGAGAGAGAGGAGGCCTTTGCTTACCCTCTCACTAGATGGGGGAAAAGTGTTTCATAGGGTAAACTAGCAATTCATGAAAGAAACGCTAAATAATTTTGGCTTTACGGGGAAGATCCTAAACTCAATCATGGTTCTTTATTTCAATCCTTCGGGTTGAATGGTGGGCACGGGTTTCCAATCGGAATAGTTCAAGATTGGAAACGGAGTCAGACAGGGATGTCCTCTCTCCCCCCCTGCTTTACATCCTTTTGGTGGAACCACTAGCAGATGAAATTAGAAAGAACTGTAAGATTTCAGGCTTTACATACAAAGGAGAAGAGAGTAAACTCAGGCTTTGTCATCATGACTAAAATGTCATCAGTGTATAGTTTGTTATTTCTACTATAGAACTCATGAAGACAATCAAGAGTTATAGCTATTTTTCAAATTATCAACTAAATATAGATAAGACAGTAGCCATGCCGATGTTTGTAAACCAAGGACAAATTACCCAATTAGATTCCAGATTTAAGTTTATTTGGACTCACAAAGTATATAGCTATCCAGGAATTAAAGTTACAGGTAATCCCGCTAAACTTTTGGAAGTTAATTTACTCCCTTTAGTAAGAAATATAAATAGACAACTAGGCCAATGGAAAAAGATGGAAATTTCATGGTGGGGGAAGAATTAATCCCATAAAGGCATATGTTATGCCTAAAATTATTTACCTACTAAGAATGATACCTCTAAAAATACCTAATAGTCATATTATGATGATGCAATCCTCCTTCAATAAATTCATATGGTTAGGCAGTCGGCCAAGAATTTCGATGAAGGTATTAGCCAGAAAGAAAAAACAGGGAAGCTTGGGAAGCCCATTGCTTCAAGATTATGCCCGTGCAGCATCCCTATCCCATGCAATCATCTCTCAGTTAGGAGGGGCAGAAAAGGAGAGATGGTTCCAATATGAATCTGACATTGAGGGTACAAGCAGTGACGTTGTGCCACTATTCTGGCAAATAGATGGAAAAAAGAAAAACTTAACTAGCTGCCTGACCTTAAGACATATTTTAGAGGAATGGAGATACTTAAAAAAGACAGCTGGGACTTACAAATAAGCTTCTACAAGTTTTCCCAATAAAGGTGATATCTAATAATGTCAAGAATCTTGATTTACAAACTTGGACCCAAAGGGGGATCATTAGTATCTGATCTGTTGGAAATAAGATAAAAACTTTTAATCAATTGAGTATAAAATTTGAGTTACCACAAGGCCAACTGTTTAATTATTTGAGGGTTAAAAAATGTGTTAGAAAACATTGATATACAGGAGAGCGATCCCAAAATATAGTAAAATTAGAGGGACTATTGAAGACAGAAGTATATAGGAAACTACTGAGTAGATGTATGGAAATAATTAACATGAACAAAAAAGATCGTCCGACACATGTACTTACAAAATGGGCCAGAGATTTAAAAGTAGATATCTCCGAAAAATATGTTTTTACAGCTTTGCAATACGATACATTGTTTGAACCTTTGTGAGGTCCAATATAAATTAAATAATAGATAGTATCTCATACCCACAAGATTGACCAAAATGTCTCCAGATTATTCCCCCTATACTGGCGTTGTGGAAAATCTGTTGGAGATTTTCTCCATATATGGTGGAGTTGCCCTATTATAAAGACGATGTGGGAAGAGATTTTTAAGATTTTAGAGGGACTTTTTGGTAATATAAGGGGAAAAGGATAAAAGTACTATTTGTTAAAAATCTTGAATAAAGAATTACAATTTTATAAATAAATATATTTTTAATAAATATAATTTAATTTTTGCAAAATTCTTTGTGAATGAAAACAGAAACCAGTCTTTTTAAGCCAGCAATTTGCGTTTTTAGAAGACTTGACAATGATTTATATAGTGCTGTGTTTGGTTTTTAGCAAGAAAACCGTTTAAAATTGTTTTATGTGATCATGTCATGTATGACATTTTTTGCATGGCTGCTAACATATTTTATCTTTCGAGAGGGTTGCTAAAAATCGTTGTTCTTTTTATAAATCAAACGTTTCACTTTAATCATCAATTAAGAACAAGAGAATTATTTTGTCCTAGGATTTTACATTACATTTTCACACATTCAACAGCTAATCAATACATCATTTGCTTACCCTTTTCACACCATATCTAAGCTGTAGAAATACATTTTAACTTATTAAAAAAAACACCTCTGAACTATTTTCTTTTCCTACTGATTTATTATATCACCTATAGAGCTTAAATCTTATTTAACTGTGCCTCTTACTCCTGCCACCAAAACATGTTATTGACCTTAATAGACCCAGTGGTAAAATGGGTTTGGTTTAACACAACCGTGCCTACATATTTACAACTTATTCATTTATGGAAAAAGCTGAAACAACCTACTTTTTGTTTAAACATTTTTTGAATCTGTTTTATTACATGTTCTTTGTTATTGCATGTAAAACAGTAAACAACATAGCTGGGTGAGTCAGTGTTGGCTTGAGACAAGTGGTTGGCTTGTCTTGACCTGTTGGCTAAAATGCCTACTAATCTTTGGTAGTTTGCATTGCAATATTTATCGGCATTCTTACAGTTGGTTGTAAAGACTTGAGGTATTCAATGATTGAGTCTGGCATTGGGATGCAAAGTTGCAGACAGGAAGCATCTTTTAGATTATAGCTTGTCTATAGTTTAAATGACTGATTAAAAGAAGTGTTTACTGCACATAAAAGCAAATGCTGAACGTTTGTACAAATTATGTTTAACAAGACTCTTAGGATTCATTTACAATATTCAGTAATAATCTCATCCCTTTGTTGAACGTGTAGCTTTGATTGTAGTACAATCAACTAATTTTGTCGCACAATAGTATTATTCAGAAGTCAGTTAATTGGAATCTTCTTGGCACAATGTCTTCCTTTAATAATCTATTTATAACAGATTGGTTCAATTGTTTGATATATCATTAGGCATCCAAATTATGAACTTCATTAAAGAATATACATGTCAATGTGCCAGTAATTATGGTATATCCATGAAATATATTTGTTCTACTACCATCAGTATTGCTATTTTATAACATTATGTTTTATCTATTATTGGAGCTTCCTCAATTTAACATGCTTAGGTCATTAAAAGGACAATGGGTTTACCCTAAACCCATTGAAAACAATGCATTTTGAGCCCGTACATGTACGGGCTTTGTCATTAACGGGTTAAGGATATTTCTGTTACACGTTGTCTAATAACTATTCAAAATCTAGATGCCCATTTTTGTTTTTATATCACTGAACTAACACCACGGTCATTTAAATCATAACTACAATAACTAGCAATATACCATTTTTTTATTGCCAAAACACACATTTATGCTAAGCAAATGTAGACAAGATGGGGCATTGTGTATTTTGTCTTAGCAAAAGATCAGTTACCATGCATATTCTAGATACGAAAAATATAGGGGCACATGTGCATGTAGAATAAAAACAGAAAAATAAAAAATAGTGTAATATTGTCAAAAGATAAAATATACCGTATTTGCTCGATTATAAGACGACCCCCAAAATCTGAATATTAATTTATGAAAAAAAGAAAAAGCCTGAATATAAGACGACTCTATAGGAAAAGTTTTACCAATAAATGTTAATTCATGTAAACTATGTGAACAATTTTTTTTTTAACCCCTTAATGACAATTGCCGGTTCTGGCACGACACGGAAAAACAAGTCGTTTACGACAAATGACGTGCCAGAACCGGCACGTCTTTAAACGGGTGCAGAAAGCGATCTACGTTCACTTTCTGCACGCAAACGGCATTGCTGTAATACCTCGACCTCGAGGCATTGTATGGCGGCGGACGCCCGTTTTAAAAGCGTTTAGGAGGCGATCAACGATCACCTCCTAAACTTAAATGGTGTCGCTGGAATTCCTCGATCAGGAGGCATCCAGCGACACCAAACACTTACCTCTAGATGGACTGTGACCGATCCGGAGAGCGGTCACAGCCGCAGCTACCGGTGATCTTCGCCATCAGCAAGATGGCGGCGGCCCGGGAAAAAAAATAATAAAGATGAAAAAGTTCGCTAGACGGTCTCCAGACCCTCTAGAGAACTCTGGCTCCACTTGCAGGTTGAATACAGGTACTGCATTCAACCATGCAAGTCAATGGAGCCCAGCTTTCTAATCAGTGTGATTAGTAAAAATACATTAAAAAATAAAATTAATAATTAGAAAAAAAATAGTAAAAAAAAAACAAAAAACTGTAAAATGTAAAAATAATTTCCCACTGATGTCACTATCAGGGGAACCTTCAAGTTGATTTTTTTTTTTTTTTTTTTTTTTAAAAAGGCAAAAAAATAAAATATATATATAATAAATATATATTTGTGAGCAAGTCCTAAAATTAGCACATTACCTTAAAACAATTCTCGCATGGAAAGAGTTAAAATATTGGCATATTAAATGCCCATGGGGTGTCTACTTTTAAAAAATGGGGTCAATTGAATTGGCCGGGTTCAACAATGTCCCAATTAACACGGGGGGGAGATGGCCACACATCTAATTTCCAATTAGAAAAATGCACACGTACCAAATGTGGCCTTTTAGTTCCACCAAAAAATGACAAACCCATGCATGTGAGGTATTGCTGTACTCAGGAGATGTTGCCGAACACATATTGGGGTGTTTTATGATACTGACATATACCAGAACCTGCTTGGAAAGGGTTAAAATACTAGCATTTGGAATACCCTGTGCTGTCTAGTTTTCAAAAATATATGACTTGATGGGGTAAATTGCATTGGCCGGCTTCAAATATACCCGAAATGGCACATGGGGGGAAGAATTACCAGATTTGGAAAAAATGGCTTTGAAATAGCAAGACGCTACCTGTACTTATTGCCCCATAATGTGTAGAAAAAAGCAAAAAAACATTGGGTATTTCTAAACTCAGGACAAATAGTAGAATCTAGTCCGGGCGGCCCGTAGAGCTCTACGCGATTCGCGTAGACAACTTCCGCTGCAGCCAGAAGGAGGTGCGGCTAGCGGCGGGGGTTGTCTGCGTCCGTCGCGCAGACCTTGTCAGGACCCAGGTAAGCAGGTCGGGTAGGAGCCCAGTAGCAGGGGATACAAGGGGTTCCGTTTGTACCCCACGATGCATGACGGTAAGTGGGATGGTACGGACAGGCGCAATGAAACAGAGCACAAACAGAAAGGTACTGTATTGATGAAGGTGATAGGACCAGCAAGTAAAGTAAGTCTCTAGGCAGGATGCCCACTGGCAGGGCTGACGGGTACGGAGGCCCACTGGCAGGGCTGACGGGTACGGAGGCCCACTGACAGGGCTGACGGGTACGGAGGCCCACTGACGGCTGACGGGTACGGAGGCCCACTGACAGGGCTGACGGGTACGGAGGCCCACTGACAGGGCTGACGGGTACGGAGGCCCACTGACAGGGCTGATGGGTACGGAGGCCCACTGACAGGGCTGACGGGTACGGAGGCCCACTGACAGGGCAGGAGGCAGGTAGTCCAGGTACAGGCAGGTAGTCCAGGTACAGGCACTGGTTCAAGGCCAAAACAGAGCGGTCTAAACACTCCAATGCAAAGGCCCTGACTAAAGGGCAGGGCAGGGCAGGTTACTCAGGTGATCAGACTCAGCTGACCTGGTAATCTGATCCTGAGCACTCCAGAGGGAGGGGGAGGGTGGCCACTAGTGGTAGCAGCAGGACATTACAGCAAAATAAATCATCCATGGTCCGGGCTAGTAGGGTGGAATCCTGACATATCCCCACCGCTAGGAGCAACCTCCGAGTGCTCATAAAACGATATGGCAGTAGTGTCACCGTCTGCAGCGGGACGTCTTAGTTCTGGCACGTAGCGCTTCTTCAAACACATGCTGATCTTCACGGCGTATTATAGTTCCGTTGGAAGCCACTACACAGTCTGGTGGCAGCGCCTCAGGTGTGCTGGCCTGGGTGTTCCGGACCTTAGCCACTGGTGGCACGGATGTGACTGTCCCGGTAAGTACAGAAATCAGACAAGGCAAGCATTCGCCAGAGGATAGGAATACACAGAGTCCCTCTGAGTGGTGTTGGCTAATACTGGGACTGGACTGGGTGGAGGCAGGAATGGAGGAAAGCGTACCAGATCTCTGATCGCGCAGCTGTTGTTCATACTGGTTAAGGTCCTTCCTGTGCACGATCCTCCCATCGGATGCTAAGACATTACTGGGAGCCCCAAGGGAGTGTCTTGCAGTTTGGGGTTCCTTGTTCTTATTCCTATGAGTGATGGGAGTGGTAGTCCCAACCGCACAAACAGCTGTTTTTGCTCTCGGGTGTGTAAGCCATCTCATCCTCTAAGGGAGCATAGTCCATGTCAGACCAGTCAGGCTCGTCTGACATGATCTGGAGATCTTCTGACATGGCTTCAGATGGCGTAGGTTTTCCTGGTGCCGTGACATGAAAAGCCTCTGGTTCACCGGGCTGAGGAGGAGACGGGGTGTGCTCCAGCTGTGACAGGTTGCTGGTGTCATATACAGGTTCCTGGGCATGGGGTTGGTCAGTGTGGTTTACAGACGGTTTAGCTGGTTTGAACAGACAATAAGTTATTATATGGCCAGTCTCTCCACAACAATAACACAGGTTGTCCTCTCGTCTTTTCTGTCTCTCTTCCTTGGTGAGTGGCTCACGCTTGAAGCTCTTCTTTGGAGCTTTCTTACCTGTGGTCTCAGTCTTTGGCTTCTATTTGGTGCTATCACATTCTAACACAGTCCGTACAGATTTACAGAGCTGAAGCAGACACTCCACTAGTACTTCTAAAACTGCGGTTATCCCCGCGGACTCCTTGGTATGGCCTTTGCATTCTGTCAGGACCCAGGTAAGCAGGTTGGGTAGGAGCCCAGTAGCAGGGGATACAAGGGGTTCCGTTTGTACCCCACGATGCATGACGGTAAGTGGGATAGTACGGACAGGCGCAATGAAACACAGCACAAACAGAATACTTGGAAAGGTACTGTATTGATGAAGGTGATAGGACCAGCAAGTAAAGGCAGTAAGTCTCTAGGCAGGATGCCCACTGGCAGGGCTGACGGATACGGAGGCCCACCGGATGGGCTGACGGCAGGAAGCCCACTGGCAGGGCAGACGGGTACAGAGGCCCACTGGCAGGGCTGACGGCAGGAAGCCCACTGGCAGGGCTGACAGGTACGGAGGCCCACTGACAGGGCTGACGGCAAGTAGCGCACTGGCAGGCGGCAGGAATGCAGGTAGTCCAGGCACAGGTGTAGGTAGGTAGGTAGTCCAGGTACTGGCACTGGCACTGGCACTGGCACTGGCACTGGTTCAAGGCCAAAACAGAGCGGTCTAAACACTCCAATGCAAAGGCCCTGACTAAAGGGCAGGGCAGGTTAATAAAGGCAGGTTACTCAGGTGATCAGACTCAGCTGACCTGGTAATCTGATCCTGAGCACTCCAGAGGGAGGGGGAGGGTGGCCACTAGTGGTAGCAGCAGGACATTACAGCAAAATAAATCATCCATGGTCCGTTCTAGTAGGGTGGAATCCTGACAGACCTTCCCCGGGTGTCAGAGATCACGGGGAACTCTGATCTCTGACAGCCGGGGAAGGTCTGCGCAACGGACGCAGACAGCCCCCGCCGCTAGCCACACCTCCTCCCGGCTACAGCGGAAGTTGTGTATGCAAATCGCGTAGAGCTCTACACGCTGCCCGGTGCTTAGTCCGGACTAAGCCCCGGGGACTCAGAAGTACCGGTAAGTTGGGGGGGGGGAGACAGGAGTATCCAGGTCCCCTGCATCGCTGCGGGTGATCTGGATCTTAGTCTCATAGTCAGACCTAGTTGAGGTCTGATTATAAGACGACCCTCCTGATTATAAGCATTTGCTCTGGAAAAAACCTCATCTTATAATCGAGCAAATACGGTAAATGTGATGTGAATGCACTCACAAACACAGCTCCATGAGAACGTCAGTGCAGTGTTAACCCCTTCAATGATGCAGCATTTTAGGGGTTAATACCCGTTTTGTACGGGGATCTGCTGCTGTGGTCAAAGTGGGCTGATGATGATCAGATCACTCCTGGCCAATAGGAGTGATCTGATCATTATGGCAGCCCCTGGATGACCCTGTCCTACAAAGAGAGAGGGGCCATCTAGGGTAATTATGAAAAAACTTGTCACTTACAAGTAATCTGATAAAAAATATTTAAAAAGTTTAAAAATTGAAATGCCCACGTTCCAGTTTTGACTCCACAATGTCTGAGAAACATGACTTATCTATGTGGGGTATCGCTGTACTCAGGGGGTGTTACTGAACACAAATCAAGACTTATTTTGTTTTTTCACACATCTACTCAGAAAAATAATCATGGTGAAACTGCAAAGTGGATGTGAATTTTTTTTTCTTTTTTTGTTAGACTAAATTTGGAAGCCGCCGGTGTGGAATCCGTTGCATGGGACAGGCCCCTAATTAGATTCCCTGAGCTGTCTAGTTTTAGGAAATATATAGTTTTAGGGGGTTAAAATGAAATATGGGACCTCTACGTGTCTCAGATGACACCTGGACCCAACAAACTGATCTGTCAAAATTCCATATTTGAAAACTGAAATGTGCATGTTCCAATTTTGAACCCGCAGTGCCAAAGAGACATGCCCTACCCATGTATATGTGGTATTCCTGTACTCGGGAGGGTGTTTCTTAATACAAATCACAAGTTGTTTCAGTTATTTTATGTACCCAGGAAAAAAAATACTGAAATACTGTGTTTGGATAGAATGGGTTTGTTAAAAATGAAAAAAATGAAATTTTACTGCAATGTTTAGGACAGAGTGGCACTAAAATGGTTAAATAAAAAGTGTTAAAACGCCCCAAGTAAAATACTTTGGGATGTCATCTTCCAAGAACTATATACTTTTGTTGAGCAGGTTTTCTTTTTCTGGCCGCTTTTAGGCGCAACTCCCAGGATACCACATTTAAAAAAAATCTTGTTTTGAAACAGTGATCTGCATCATTCATATTTAACCCTGTAAGTGCCAAAATAAATGAAAATACCAGGCATATGAGGTGTTTCCAAAAACAGGACAAATACACTTTGAGGTTTTTTTTTCCATTTGCACTGGTTATATTAAGTTTGTATAGGTGAAACTGTGAAAATATTTCCTTTTCCCCCCTAATTTCCCCCACATTTTTAGATATTTTTCATACTTAACCCTTTAAGGACCAGGCTGTGTTTTACCTTTTGTACCATTGGGACCGAGGCTGTTTTAACACTTTTGCGGTGTTCGTGTTTAGATGTAATTTTCTCTTCACTCATTTAGTGAACCCACACAAATTATATGTTGTTTTTTTCAGGACAAGAAGGGCTTTCTTCAGATACCATTGTTTTAATCATATTATCTAATTTCCCATAAAAAAAATAAATAAAATATGATGAAAAATGTAAAAAAAAATAATCTTTTACTCATCCAAAAAAGCTAATGAAAAAACCTACTAAATATATTCTACTATTTGTCCTGAGTTTAGAAATACCCAATTTTTTAATGTTTTTTTGCTTTTTTCTGCACGTTATGGAGCATTAAGTACAAGTAGCGTTTTGCTATTTCAAAACCATTTTTTCCAAATCTGGTAATTCTTCCCCCCATGTGCCATTTCGGGTATCTTTGAAGCCGGCCAATACAATTTACCCCATCAAATCATATATTTTTGAAAACTAGACACCCCAAGGTATTGCAAATGCTAGAATTTTAACTCTTTCCATGCACTAATTCTACCACCAGTCTTTGTCAAACTTTGTGGTAGTAATTTATTTTGTGTTTTTTATCGCTAAACTTGCTCTTCAGGTATGGATTTACAGCTCCTGGTATACATCACTTTCAAACAACACCCCAATATGTGTTCAGCAACATCTCCTGAGTACAGTCATACCCCCCATGCATGGGTTTGTCGGGTTGTTTGGGAGGTAAAACGCCACATTTAGGAAGTGCACATTTTTTTACTTGGAACTTTTACGTCTGGTCATTCTGCCCCCATGTCCTAATAGGACCATCTTTGAAGCCGGCTAATTCAATTTACCCCATCAAACCATATATTTTTGAAAACTAGACACCCCAAGGTATTTCAAATGCCAGTATTTTAACCCTTTCCATGTATGAGATTCTACCACCAGCCTTTACCACACTTTGTGTTAGTATTTTTTTGGTATTTTTTTTTACACAAATTGTACTTTGGGTATACATTTATAGCTCCAGGTGTACGTCACTATCAAAAAACACCCTAATATGTGTTCAAAAACATCTCTCGAGTACAGTGATACCACCCATGCATGGGTTTGACTGCTGTTTGGGGTTAAAAGGCCACATTTGGGAAGTTCGCTTTTTTTTCCCTATTTTGATCAGTCTGTGCCTATGCCCTATCTTTGAGCCTGGCCACTACAATTTACCTCATAAAACCATGTATTTTTGAAAACTAGACACCCCAAGGTACTTAAAATGGTAGTATTTAACCCTTTCCATGCATCAGATTCTACCACCAGCCTTTGCCACACTTTGTGGTAGTATTTTTTTTTATTTTTTTTTCACACAAATTGTACTTTGGGTATAAATTTATAGCTCCAGGTATACGTCACTATCAAACAACACCCTTATATGTGGTCAGGATCATCTCCCGAGTTAAGTCATACCCCACATGTATGGGTTTGTCTGGTGTTTGGGGTTAAAATGCCACATTTTGGAAGTGCGCTTTTCCCCCCCCCATTTCGGTCAGTCTGTGCCTATGCCCTATCTTTGAGCCCGGCCACTCCAATTTACCCCATCAAACCATTCATTTTTTTAAATTAGACACCCCTTGGGTATTTGAAATGCTTTTATTTAAATTTTTCCATGTCAGGATTTTTGGGAAGATACAGCGCTAATTTTAGCACTTGCTCATAATAATAAACTTTATTTTTTTATTTTATTTATTTTACTCTTTTTGGACTTTTTTTTTTACATTTTGCTGGAACTGGATAGTTCCTCTAAAGCATAATAATTTTTAAATGTTACCATGTTTTTTTAAGCTTTTTCTTTTTTTCCTTTTTTTTTTTATTAATTTTTTTTTTAATATTTTACTAATCACATAGTGATTATAAAGCTAGGCTCCATTGACTTGTATGGTTGAATGCAGTACCTGCGAACTTTTTCAACTTTATTATTTTTTTTCCCGGGCCGCCGCCATCTTGCGGATGGCGAAGACTGCGTGCAGCTGCGGCTGTGACCGCTCTCCGGAGCGGTCACAGCCCGCCCTGAGGTAAGTATTTGGTGTCGCTGGATGTCTCCTGATCGAGGCATTCCAGCGACACCATTGAAGTTTAGGAGGTGATCGTTGATCGCCTCCTAAACGCTTTTAAAATGGGCGTCCGCCGCCATACAATGTATGGCGGATGTTGACGCCCCGGGGAGGGGCCAGATATGGCCCATCATGCCGATCTCGGTGTTGCTGAATGCCTCGACATCGACAGCAACACCGTTTAAGTCTCATGACGTGTCAGGGACGTCATAGGTCGTTAAGTGACCGTTTTGCATGATGTGCCTGACCCGGCAATGGACGTTAACGGGTTAATGATGGTTTATTTATATAATTATTATTGTGCTGGAAAAAAAACAATATATGATTTGTGTGGGTTCGCTAATTGAGAAGAGAGAATTTACTGTTGAAGAAAGACATAGCAAAAACACAAAAACTGCTCTGGTCTTTTAGCGCAAGTATTTTGCTTCCTAAACAGACATATTAAAATACTGATAAATAAAGATGTACTGTAAACCAGTTGTTGCTATAAACACATCCATACATATCCAATTTGACTTAAGGCTTCCTAAAATTGAAAATGATGCTCAGTCTAATTTCACAAATAAACATTTTTAATTTACTTGATTTATGTAAACACAAATATTCTAACTTTCAAAACCTGAGATTTAGCAATGACCAAATGATGTTCATGTATGCCTTACATTTTAACTTCAAAAAGCTAATTGAAAGTAAATAATCCAAATGTATCCGGAAACTCAACGCGTCAGCCACTGTTTGGGGATTTTATCAAGACCTGAGATATCCAGTTTCTGTTATGATACTAAAAGTGAATAAACTTTCCTGAACCTCAGCAAAAATCCTTGGTGTCCTATTTTACTTCTTTGTATATGGATCTTGGTTTGAAGATGCACATATATATATATATATAAAATAGCTCAAATGACACCCTCCCAACATTCAAAAAAACATCTGAAAACCCACTTCAGAGAAACATACCATCTTAGCTACTAGAACTTTCCTGTCACTGATACAAACCCACACTACGTCTCACCCTTTCTCTGGGCCTTATGTTTGTCCTCACCCCATTCCCTCAAGATTGTAAGCTTGAGAGCAGGGCCCACTCCACCTAATGTATAGGTTTGTCTTTCAATTCTAGTCTTGTCATACCCCTTGAATATATGTATTAAGCCCTGCGTAAATTGTTGGCGCTATATAAATAAAGGATAATAATAAATTATATACATGTATATAAATATATATATCACTAGCAGACTTATGAAGGCTTACATATTGACATGTATTATCCTGCTTTTGTGAAATACATTGAAAAATGTAATTGTGGTATTATGAACTTGTATGTTATCACATGTATAAATAACAATTATTCAGGTTCAAAGTATAGTATGTAAGAGTATATAACAGCAGGTCCAGATAAGGACATTCCTAGTGGGCCACTGGCCAACATAGCTCCATACTCATCTGATCTACTGCTTCAGAGGCAGATCTGTGGTGTATGGGTGTCGGCTGGAAATGCACATTGTGTGAGATTAAAAATGTAATGTGTAGCTGCATGTATCCAACTGGTAGCCGTATTTATGTAATTTAGGTGAGCACTGGCCTTAAAGAGCCATGGGAACCTAATTTTCTTTTAGATTATCAATTGTTTTTTTATCTTCTATTAGGGTAAACGGTTTGTTCAGCTCTTCAAGTTGTGGAGCTGATAACTTCGGGAGTTTCTTGTTTTTAAAATATTTGTCCATATTTAAAGATGATTTTCTCCTGTTTGTTAGTCAATAATTTATTGGCTTTATTGCCTCTATAATACCAGGTTTGTTCTGAGATAATTTAGTTGTTTATTTACTCTATTAATTAGATGTTCATTTATCTTGGTCTCTAATTCTATAATTTTTAAGGTTGTTTCTTTAGAGGGACAATTTTTGTTAATTTTCGTTTGTTCGGCCAACATAATGTATAAATTTGAAAGACTAATTTCTCTGGTTCTCTTATTTTGTTTTCTAAATTTTATGAGGTATCCTCTAACCACACGTTTACATGCATTCCAAATAACTGTCAGTTGCATGCCCTCTGTTTTATTTTCAACAAAATATGCCTCAATTTGATGTCTTAATTTTTATTCGTCTTCCTCTCTATAATACAGATATTTATCAATCCTCCAGTCTTTAATATTTCTTACATAGTTTGCTTTTAAAATAAGTTCCCCTTCTCCTAAAATTAAATCTATTCGGGAGTATGAGCAATGTGATCTAGAAAAACAAGTATAGTCTTGGTCTGTTGGGTGATAAGTTCTATAGATGTCCAGTAGATCAAATCTTTCAAGTATTATCTTTAATTGTAATGCTTGGCTTTTAATATTTTGACAGGGGCCTATTCCTCGCAATGAGATTCTATCTCTTTGATGGTCAAGAATTGAATTAAAATCTCCCGTTATTATATATATTCCCTGTTTAATATTTTCTGATTTGAATAATACCTTAGATATAAAACTTGAGGGTGAACGGTTTGGGGCATAAATGTTTACAAAAGTATATACGGTATCATCTATCTTACATACCAATATTATATAGCGACCGTTTGAGTCTAATTCTTGATGTTTAATATCAATTTTAAGGTCTCTTGCCAATAATATAGCCACCGCGCATTTTTTCTTATTTTCTAATGATGCTCTAATAACCATAGGGAACCTCTCTGTCTTTAAGAAAGTTTTGTCTATTTGGCGCCAATGGGTTTCCTGCAGGAAACAAATCTGGATTCTTTCTTTTAATAAATAGATTAGAAGCAAGGAGCGTTTTTGAGGGGTGTTGGGACCTTGTACATTAATTGTTGAAAATGTAATCATTTTCTATATCAACATTTTCTACCAACAAAAAATACCTCATCTTTATTTATTTAAGACAATCTTTTTAAAACCATGCAATAAATTAAGCACAAAGTGGAACAAAAGCACACATGGATATTTAACATTGAGACTTAAGGAGTAAAGAAGCCCCTCCTACATGAAGGGACAGGTTTGAACATTCCAACCTATCTGGACTTGACATTTTAAAAAGAGAAGGAAAGGGGAAAAAATTGAGCTCTGTATAGGACTGAATTTATATACTATCTAAAGATTCTGTGTGCACACTCCCAAGCCTAGTCACGCCTGCACTGGTTTTTGGATACATTACAATCTAATCTTGGTATATGGTCTGAAACTGGATCTGAAACTTTGTGATGAATACTTAATCCTAAAAAAGGTGGCCCGCCTAAATTTATTTGATGCATTAAGTATAAATGTGGAGTATTGCTATCCGTCCCATTAAATACAAGACATTGCTAGAAGAATCCCCATGAGTTGTCTTCCTTCCTCTGTATATTGGCGAGTCTATATACCATATTTCCCCATGTATAAGACGCACCTTAATTTTGGGGCCGGAAATTTGAAAAAAATGTATTATCATAAAATTCATACTCATCATCCTCATCACTCCCATCCATTAACTGCCCCTAAATTAATCCTAAAGACCACATCAACCATAACTGCCCCTAAATTAACCCTAAAGACCCCATTAACCATAACTGCCCCTAAATTAACCCTTAAGACCCCTTTCAACCATAACTGCCCCTAAATTAACCCTAAACACCCCATTAACCATAACTGCCCTAAATTAACCCTTAAAACCCCATCAACCATAACTGCCCCCAAATTAACCCCCACCTCCCCTAACTTTCAGCTGCCCAAATATTAATTGCCTAGCCATGTGGACGCTATAAGGCAAGGGGCGGGACCAATCGTCAGTGTAACTGCAGGGGGGACTGTTAATCAGAAAGGGGCAGGGACGATTGTCAGTGTGACTGCAGGGAGAGACTGGGAAGTAGTAACTGTAATCTACAACCACTGTATAAGACGCACCTAGTTTTTAGACCCCAAATTTTTCTAAAAAAGGTGTGTCTTATACATGGGGAAATAAGGTATGTTTGGACACAGATATATAACATTGGCATTAGATAAGCTTTGGCACACGGCTGGAAATTAGAACTCAGCGATCCGGTGTTTTGTTTTTTTTAAGAAGGAGAGATAATGGCAACCAGAAAAGCCACAGAAGCTAAACAGGAAATTAAGAAAGATAGAAAGAAAGATAAAGAAATCAGAGCAGAAAAGAGATCTTTCTTCTCTCCCCACACTTTTAAAAGTGGAATAGACACTATGTCTCCAGAATATTTGGCATTACAAATAATTGCAAACTAATCAGAAGGCTCATTAGACCTAAGAGACAAAGATAATACTCTAGAGCTCCATGCAATTATTAAAGAGCAACTCTCCATACCTTTAGACCATCAGTTGAAAAAATCAAACAAGAAATCAATCGGACTACAAATGTTATAAAAGAAGAGCTGGGGCACTTAGCAAAACGTGTATTAGAAAGTGAACAGAGAATAGGATGGCTGGAAACCCAGGTAGCCTCTCAAGATACAAAAATGCTTGCCAGAGAGAAGAAAATACTGGATTTGGAGAGTAAATTGGCAGACCTGGAAGATAGAACCTGTAGAAAAAATCTGAGACTGAGAGGCATCCCAGAAGAGATTACAAAAGAAAAACTGAAAAGTTACGTGGAGGGATTGCTTAAAAAGATGGGAATCCCATCAGAAAGATACCCCTACTACATAGAGAGATGCCATAGGGTATCAAAACCTAAAAGCATCCCTGATTATCTACCACGCAATGTTGTTATATGTTGTCTATCATATAAGATACGCCAAGAAGCTCTCCAATTTTTTCAAGATGGGAAAAACTTAAAAGAACCCTATTAAAAGATTAAAATATTTCAAGATCTCTCGTTCCATACAAGAAATAAGAGAAGGAGATTCGCTTTAACTACGGCTATATTGAGAACAAACAATATTAAATATATATGGGGCTTTCCAGTTAAAATAATTTTATGGCATGATGATGTTCAACTCACATTTGACACCCCAGAAAAACTAAAACTCTGGATAAAAGAGAAAAGTTTGAAATAATAGCTGAACCCTAACAAAGATATTTTATTTAAAGGGGCGAAGAAAATTGAGATATGGAAAGACATTTGAGATTGAAGTGAAGTTACCAATTTATGATACATGCCGTACTCTCTTGTCGTATTCTCTATATTACCTTGTTTGCAGTTCTTCCCACCACTTCGGAATGTAAAATATACATATGCACTTTTTTCCTTCACATAGATGTACTAAACAATTGTATTATAATTGTGTTTTGTTTATAATATGGTTTTTATATTTTCTTGATATATTAGAGTAACACTTAGATTTATTATATATACTTTACGCACTAGTATCCCTTCTTGAGAAGGTGTATATACATTATTATTATATGATTTAAATTCACTAGTACATCATTAGGATACGCTTTCTAATAATTTTTTTTTTGTACCTATTTTTTTTTGTATCTTGGTCGCTAAAGCAATATCTAGTTTTATCATATATAAACTTCATGCACTAGTATATTACACATTATTATATACCTCTCAACACGCCAATACCCTATTTTTTTTTAATGTGCACACATTAAACATGGTTTCTTATATCACTACTAATTTCAAATACACTCACTCAATATATACCGGTATACTTATGTTATACCATAGTAACGTCTAGACTCTCTATATACAATTTATGCACCAGTACCATACCCTGATAATGGGTTCACATATTATTAGACTTTTTTATGCACACTAATGCACTACAAGTTTTCCCTTTTTCTCTCGTATCTCGGTCACATTAAAGCAATATTTAGTTTTATTCATATACATTTCACGCACTATTGTATTACCCTAATAATGGGTTTACATATTATTATAGACCTCTCAACACGCCTATACACTATTTATTTATTTTCCCAACCTTCTCTTCCTTCTCTTCTCGTCTCCTTCAAACCCTCGACACCGCCTTTTCTCATAGTGGGTATGAGGGAATTTCGCCATAGGCTTGTCTGTTATTTATGGCATCCAAGGTACCATGGGGGGGGGGATACCTGGGATATATATGTTATATGTTGGTTAGTAATCTTTAAGGTAAACAAACATGTCATTATTTTAACTCTTTCCATGTGAGAATGTTTGTGTAGATATAGTGCTTAATATAGGACTTTCTAAAAAAAACTTTATACTTTATACCTTTATACTTTATACCCATATATTTTTTGACTTTTTTTTTTACTTTTTTTGTTGGAACTGGATGGTTCCCCTGATAATTGTGATATCAGTGTGGAATTATTTTTTTTTCCGTCTTCTTTTTTTTCTTATTTATTTTACTAATCACATTGTGATTAGAAAGCTGGGCTAGAGAGACCCTTTTGAAAACTTGTTTATTTTTTTTCAAGGACACCGCCATCTTCAGAGCAAAATCTCTTGCAGTGGTGCTTGTGGCCGCCCTCCGAAGCAGTCTCAGTGCATCCTGGGGTGCGTTTTCGGTGTCGCTGAATGCCTTGCTATGGAGGCATTTCAGTGACACTGTTTAAACTTAAGAGGTGATCTTTAATTGCTCTTTTGAATCATGTGTCCATCACCATGTTATATACGGCAGATGTTGATGCCTAGGGAAGGGGCAAGTCTCGGTGTTGTTGAATGCCTCGACATTGAGGCATTACAGCAACACCGTTTGGGGGAAGAAAGTGATTGTAGATTTTAAAGTCACGGCATGCCAGGCACGTCAATTGTCGCCAACAGGATGTTTTTCCATGTCGTGAATGGATTAAAGAAAAAAAGGAGTATATAATAATCCCCTGCACAATTAAACAGAACTTTTAATGACACTAATTTAAAAGCTAAAAAAAACTTACAGGTCACAAGGGAAAGTGTAGCAAAGTATTTCATTGATTTGACTGAATTCCCCTACCGAGAGATGCTGGTTCAATCTGAGAGGATAGAGTAAGCTTTGTATCAAGTAGCTAGCATTTTGTTCACAAGATTTTACCTATCTACAGGTGAATTCTCTTTCCTTGCATGTAGCCTGAACCTGGCATGCTTTTCGTCAAGATAGATAGATTGGTATAAAAGACTGAAGAATTCTGACTGATTTTACTATTTTTATACAGCACTTTCTCCAATATAAGCTTACATTGGGCCTTCATTGTGTATAATAAAGTGAAAGAGTTGAAACCATAACTCTCCTGCTAACTTTCCTAAACTGACCCCACTGACACTGTAACAGTGCTTAGTGTGAGTGCCATTACACTTAAAATGTTTGAATGCCCAAAGAATTCCATCCATGTTGTAGAGAATCAGTCCTTAATGACTACCCTGCCAATGACCATACATACTGCAGAGCACTTCTTGATCACTGTGTGAACAGCACACAATGTAAAAAAGATTTCTCCTTTAAAAAAAAAGATAATTATCAGGTTGTTACAACATACAGGTCCTGTTGTCCTGTTTCACTTCTCTGTGATGAGTTGAATAAAGAAAAAATAAATTAGTGAAAATGCAAAAAACAAAATACAGCTGAATCTAAGATGACCCTATAGTAAAAAGCTTTACTTGTAAATATTAATTCACATGTAAACTACATTTTATTTGCCAACCTGCCCCCACCCCAGTTATGCACATCTGCCCCGAGGCTTGCCACTCTGCCCCCAGAAATGCCTTATACCCCCTATATGGCACTCTGCCTCCCTGATATGCCTTATCGCCTGCTATATGCCACTCTGCCTCCAGAAATGCCTTATACCCCCCTATATGCCACTCTGTCCCATGATATGCCTTTTAACCCCTTATATGCCAGAGTGGCATATAGGGATATAAGGCATGGAATTATTGTTTCACTTTTGGTTTATTGGTGTTTAGAAAACAAATTTTGTTTCCTCCAGTTTCTGTTCAGATAAAATTCAGAGGGCTTTTTCTATTTGGAAATGAAATTCATCCTTACTCTTTCAAGCTCTCTCTCACTCTCTCCCTCTTCCTCCAATAAGGGGAGAGAGTGTGCATGGAGGCTTTACCTTTTTGTGTAGAGCTTAGGGAGGCAGAGAAGGTAGGGAGACATTAAGAGAGAATGTCAAATGCTTATAATTTATATATTATTTTATAACTGCAGAATAGTTTGCTTCTTCTAAAAATATGTTTATTATCAAAAAAACTTTTTTGATGGAAACGCATGCCTGGATATAGACCTTCTGCAGGATGGAGAGTTGAGAGTGGAGATACTGTGACTGATATTTTCAGTCTGAAAAAAGCACCTGATGTTCTTGAGGGTTCAGTGCTTAGCTCAATTATTTTTAGTTGGCTTTGAAATAACTTTGAGGTGGGTACAGAAAGCAATTATGGGCATATCATTAAAATATGTTCAGTCAGAAAACCAGTGTGGGATGTTGTTTAACTACACAGAGATTAGAATAGAATAGGAACATGAGCTATTGAACCGTAGATGAGCTTGAGCCAGTTAAATCTGAAACAATAAAATTAACATGAAAAACAGGGAAATGGGGATGATCAGCCCCCTTCCCACCCAGGTTCTGCCAACTCTCTAATCACTACCACATACTTACCATCCACTTATTCCTTTCCAGATTCATCTCCTTTATTTTTTAGCTTTTTATATACTTACCTTTCATATATTATTTCTTTGAGGTATTGTTTTTTAGTGTTAGATTAGTTTGGTTAGTGGTTAAAGGGAATAGTGAGTAGTATAGTGAGTTATTTTTGACTGTCCTTGATTCTTATATATATTAGTTGTAATACATTTTAAATTATGCAAACAAACTGGTATCAAAATGCAGCCATATCTGTCCTTGAAAAGGATTATATAATTTGTGTTGGTACAAAAAAACATAAAAAAGCCAAATCTGTATGTCAATTGCTGTATTGTACCTGTCGTTATCTGAAAAATGTTCATCTTGTACAGCGCTGCGGAATCTGTCGGCGCTTTATAAATAAAATATAATAATAATACAATACTCTTAGTCATTAGAGCGTTTAAGCCTTGGTTAAAATTAGCATAGTGCTTTGTACTTTAAGTTTACTTAACCTTTGTGGTTCTTATGTGTGCCTTTTCTTTATAGTCTAAGTAAATATAAGTACTTACATTTGTGAGTGAATCCTATGTAAAAAACCTGCCAGCTTCAGTCTGTGTTTATACATCTACAGAGTAGTATATTAGGGCCCCTTCAGTTCCCATCTGTTTCTGCAGAGCCAATGCCAAAATGTGAAGTCATGATTTTAGAGGGTCAATAGTCTATATAAGGCTTCCTAAAGTATACCAGGGTATACAAATTAGAAGTACATCTTCAATTTTATTTGTTTTATTTTTTTTACACATTCGATCAGTATTTGAGATGAGTGCGGGGATAAACTTCAGGTCACAAGGCGAGCATAAATTAATTATACCTGTCTGTTTCATCTCCCCTCCATCTGCGGTTGTCACAGCAGAAATCATATTCATTAAGTGTGCATTCAAACCCATGGAGATTCAGAGTGGGTTTTCAGCAGCTGGCGGGTTGTTTTATGGTTGGTTTTATATGTGCATGTTTTTATTGCTGGCATGAGATTAATACAGCTGTGGGCAATGTCCTTACCCATATTTCAGTGTCATGTTTTCATATGGGAATGGGTTAAGGGGTTGGGATGCAGGGTTCTAGGCCTAAACAGTCATGACAAATCCCAGTGAAGTTTGCTTGCAGATTAATGCAGAGGTACAAATGACTGTAAGCGCAAATGCCCACCTTAAGCTACCTCTCAGACATCTATTTAACCCCTTCAGTCCCCTATGGAAGTACTCGTACATCCATAAAATGCATCTCAAGAAACCCTTATGGACCTCACCTTGCAGTGGCAGGGACACATTCCCTGCCCCCGTTTACAACCTCAAACGCGTTAAGCCATAAGTATGAAAAATACTACCCTATAGGGTACTATATGTAAGGGATGCACATGGCCCTCTAGAAAGAAAAAAAATAAGGATGTGGGGTATTTCCGTAATCAGCAGATGCAGCTAAACAATTTTGGTCGGGTTTATCTGCTGTAACACATACCCTGTGCAAAAAAATCTAAGCAACACAGAAGTGTTGGTGAAAAAAGCGCAGAATATAATTTCTGCGGCCAGATTTGACAGTGATTGGTGGCCAAATAGCTGCATGAAGAGCGCCCAAATACCCCTGATACGAATGTCTGGGTTGTCCGATTTATACAACTATATACTTTTGTGGGTAGTTTTGGTTTATTTGTTTAAAATTAGAGTTGCAATCCCATCATACCTAATGTAAAAATTCTACAGCTTTGTAAAGAATGATGTAAACCTTTTAGTATGTTCCCTATAAGTGCTGGGAAAGTATGGAAATTCTATATAAATTAGGTATTTCTGAAATCAGGACACCTGAATTGATACATTTGGAGGGGTTTTTCCATCACTTTACCTAATTTTGTGAGGATTCAGAGGGGAAAATTCATTTTTTTTTCTAATTTTCGCTAGTTTCTCATCCTAAATTTTCAGCTAATTATCTAACTCTGGTATCAAAAGAAAGCCCTCTCTCCTTGAAAAAAACAATATATAGTTTAAACGGGTAGACTATTCGCAGGAAAGGGGATAATCGCTGAACCAACATACTGCAAAAATGGCAAAATTGCTCTGGAACTTGAGGTACCAAAAATTCCTGGGAATGAAAGGGTTAAACATGAACTAGGCAGGATTTTGTAAAGTCACTCCATTTTTAATAATCTTCAAGACTGCCATAGAGAGGGTATAAATCAAAATCCTGCTGATACTGGCAATCATTTAAGTAGGATTAGCAATCAGAGAAAAGTGAGGTAACAATCAATTTAAAACACAGTTTTATACATTTTCACCTTATTTGTAAAAAATCTGCAATGAATATTCTAGACCTAACAATGATGAATGATCAGTTAAATAAGAGTTAAATAGGCTACATTTGTCATTCCTTGTTATTGTAAATGTATTACAATTTCCTTGCATATTATGCTATTTATAAAAATTGTTCCAATCCACTCTTATACTTTCAAACTAGATTGTGGCAGCCATTACTGTATGAAGTATTTTGTTCTGAGGCAGGAATTTTCTATGTATATGGAATCCAACCTCTTGGAAAACTGTATGATCTTTATGAGTCTTTCAGGTTTGCCGATCATAGTCATAATTGCATATTGTATAGTGTTCATTATAGCCCTGCCATTACTATTGATCACTGGCTACTCTGTTTTATATAAGCCTTTCTAAGAAATTAAAACCGCATTATAGATGTATGCTTATGCACTAACAATATTCTAATAGCATTGATATATTGTATTTATTTCTGGCATGTCTCTTTTTTGTGTTTATTGATCTTGATTGATTTATTATATGTATTGAATAAAATGTATTTTTATATAAACATATTGTGTCATTAAGTAATTTTAGTGTTGTCTTTTTCTTTTTGTATAAATACATTCAATATAATTTTATAATGGTGGTGAAAAATATGTACTGTGTACCATTTGCTTCTAAGTTGAGAGTTAAAGATTCAGATTCAATTGCTACTGCATCAGCTGAGTTTTTGTATCTTATTTATTAAAATGGAAAGTTGCAGGGGAGTTGCTAACTCTGGACATCTTTTCCGACAATGTGAAATGGAATGAGTTTGCATAATGTTTATTTAAATTAGTTATGTGACTCAATATCTATGCAAGGTGATATGATACCATTCATAGAAATGGCAGTGGTTCTCCTTTAAGCTTGAAAATTGTCTGGATACATATATGTAATGATTAAAAAAACTACATTGACTACTGATCAGAGAAACACATTTCCCATACAAATGACGACAATGAAAGGGAGCAGCATATCCTCTAATGATGTGGCATATAATGGGTTAACCAAAGTAGAACATTTTTTTATCTTGGCTAGAAAAAACGGTTGTTCTTCTTCAAATGCCATCTGATTTGCTTAATTTTTAGATTTTAACTCAAAGTCATGAAAGTTGTCAAAGCTAACAAATAATTTATATCACTAAAACAATTAGTTTGTAGTCTGGATTCAAATGAATTGAAATTAGTTTGCCAACGGTGCATTATATTCTAAAACTGGTGATATTAACATATAATATTTAATAAATATTTCAGAAAGTTGTAAGAGAAAATATGCCCACTTGCATTCTTTTTTCACTGTTTAAAAATTCCCAATTCCAATGTATTAAATAAAAACATTATATAAAGTTCTTATTTAACCTCTTGCACTTGCCGTTCATGACCTATTTCTCTGCATTAGCTGTAACAGTTAAAGAAGAGGAGATGAGGAGAAAGAAATTTGCTTCAGTTATGCAGGATTTGCCACTTTGCTGCTAAAAACATTTTTCAAACTATAAACAATTACACAGATTGAACAGAAGAGAGCAGAAGAATGTAAGTTATTTTGATAATGTCAGATGCTGCTAAAAGTTAAGCAGGTAACAGATCCGCTTTAACGGGCTGTTTAAGTTAATCGCTATTTTGGGGATTTATGTGATTTAAAGTGATTATTAATGATAGAAATGAAAGTAACAATAACAAGGACACTGTTATCCTCTCCAGATTTTCAGGAGTTTGTTTCCCATTAAACATACAAACATTTATGAGATCCAGCTGTTTCAGAATAAAATTGAAATACTGTTATCTTGTAATGTAAAACAGACATAAGCCTGTGTAATTTGTTAATAAAAAGTATTTCTATGCATTCATTACTTTAGAGTGAACTTGAATGGAGGAAACTAACTTTTCTTATCTAGTATGAGAGGCTATATTCCCTAAAAGTCTTAAAGTATGCATTACAATTAGGGATTAAGCTAACCTTGGTGGTGTAATGTAAATTTTATTAAAGACGAGTATATTGCATATCCTTCTTTACTGATTAACCTCCAGCAGCAAAGGAGTTAATAATAACAAGAAGAAACAACCAATCAAAAACAAGCAGCACAATATATCAGTCCCAGAGCCCAGCCACTCCTCTTCTTTCTTTGCAGGTAAGCAGAACAGGTTTAGAACCGCCATGCAACTGAGGAAGGCATCAAACAGCAGGACTGGAACACCTCACAGAGCCGAAGAACGACCTGAAAGAGTAAAAACAATGTGACAGTACCAGACGAGATATATGAACACCTGGCAACAATAAACAACTGATCATAGGAGACAGCAACATGATAACAATTGACAATAGAAAACAGCCCAGGGAGGGACAGAACAAGGAAGGGAAAATACTCGCCTCCTGTCTTTAATAAAAATTAGATTAATTCTGCACCAAGGCTAGATTAATCCCTAATTTTATAGCAAGACAGGAGGCTTCATATTTAGCAATTTTAACCCAGTCCTAGACGCGCAAACGAAGCGTAAGGATGAGGACGAAAATAAAAGGTCTGAAACGTAGATTCCCGAGACCACTCTGCCACGGACATAATGTCTGAAAGGGGGCTCCCTGAGGAGAAAGCTGCCGAAGCTGTGGCGCCCTGCACCGAATGAGCTCTGAAAAATTCCTCAATCAAAGCCAAGATAGGGACAGAAACAGGTCTGAACAGACAGACATAGGAAATAAAGAGAGGTCCAGACAAAAAAGCTCTAAACTGATGTGAAACCGCAAAATAGGAGTGCACACAGCGCGCCACAGAGAGCCTAGGCTGATCAGGGAAATAGGGGTAGGACACCCGAAACGGAGTGAGACTTGGTCCTACGAGAGACAGAAACCAAGACACCCTCGGGAGAAAAAGAATTGACGTCAAAGGCCCCGACGTCAGAGACACGCCGAAAAGAGATGAGGCACAGGAGAAGCGCAGCCTTCGGGGATAACTGGCGAAAAAACAGGTGGTCGTTGTCCAGCCATGCTTCTATAAAACTAAGGACCCAAGAGACGTCCCAAAAGACCGTATAGCGAGCAGATGGAGGACACGCAGAACCGAATGCCGCGCAGAAGATGACAAACCGAAGGATCTTTCCCGACTCCCAGTCCCTCCACGGGAACATGGGCCGCCGATGTAGCCGAATGGAACAAGTTAATGGTCCCATAGGACTTGCACTGAGACTAAAGATGGGCGAAAAAATTTAGGACGGATACAACAGGGGCTGTAAAGGGATCAAAACTGTGTTCCAAACACCAGCAACGCCAAATACCCCAAGCCTGGAGACAGGATTTTTGAGTGCCAGGAGCCCAGGATCCCCAGAGTGAATCTCTAGGCGTAGCCAATAGTCCTGACCCATTTCAGGATCCCCTGAAACAGTCCAGGCCACTAGCGACAGCTGATCCTGGAGAATGAGGGGATGAGGATTCTCCTCCGGATCTAGAAGCAGATCCAGAGACAAGGGGAGGACCAACGGATCCTCGCACGACATCTCTAGAAGTGGGAAGCACAGCTGAGTCCTCCATAGGGGGTGAGCACCCTGTCTGCCGAGACAATGGAGAGTCCGCAGAATCATGGAAAAGGGAGGGAAGGCGTAGGCACCCCTGGGCGGCAACGTCCACCGCCAGGGATAGTGGGTCCGGCGCCAGCTCAAGAAGACGTAGGTCTGGCGATTTGACCTGGACGTGAAGAGGTCCAGATGAAGAGGACCCTAATGGTTGTTGAGGGCACGAACAACGCTCGGAAGGAGGCGTCAATCGCTCGTGTCCCTCCAGTGGCGGGAGAACCAGTTCACCACCAAATTGTCTTTCCCGGGAAGGTTTTCCGCCCGAATGGAGAGATGATTTTCCAGGCAGTACTGGTAGAGATCTTTGGTAAGTTCTGTTAAAAGTCTCGACTGCGAACCTCCCAGGCAGTTGATATAGCGCACTGTGGACACGTTGTCCATGTGAACCACCAGCGAGCAGTGGGTGATATATTTCGTGAAGCTGGGGACTGCAAAGGATCCCCCAATGAGTTCAAAACAATTGATGTGCAACTTGCGTTCCTCGCTGGTCCACAGGCCTCCCCGTCGCAATCTCTCCAGGACAAAATCCGTAACTGAACCGAAAATGGCTCAGCCATTCCACATTCTGGCTGAAGTTCTGAGAGTTCTGCGACTTAGAACACATATCGGTTACCCTTTCCATTCACTGCCGAGCACAATAAAACATCATATCAAAGAAGAGTTCTGCAAAGTAACCAAAACCTCACGGGGACCACGTCAAAGTCTTCCGGACACTTACACCTAAGGTTTGGGCACAGTGGAGTTTGGTGGAAACCACATAGAATATGAATCAATAAGAAGAGACCGCGTATGTAAACGCAAAACTAATAAAAAGACTTGACGTCTCGTTTGAAGAGAGCGGCCTTGTGCTGCTCTGCCAAAATGGCACAGTTGGCGTTGCCGAGGAGGCAGAGAGCCCTCTGAGTCCACTCGTTACTAGGTGTGCGTCTAATGGGGTGCCATCCGCCAGTGCCTCGTCGGCCAGGCTCCTGCATCAAGCGTAGCCCCTGCTCAATACCCTTCCTGGAATCCTTCCCGTTTTTAGTGAGGAAAGTCACAAAGGACTGATCGAACTCTGGGATGTTAGACACCTTGGCTGGTAACATGGGGCACAGGCATTCGGACCTCAGCCGTTGACGGACCTCCTTGTCTAAGGGGCAACGCAGCCAGAATTTGAGGAACTCCACAATATGGGCAGATGGAGTCCACTCTGCCGAGCGTGGGTGATGAAGAGCCATCAAGTCAAATAAGGGAATGCCCAATTCATCCATAATTTCAAACGGCTGGTCTGGCCCGGTGCCCGTACATTTGAGGTTCTCCAAAACAGCATTGCGTCCGACTTCTTCAAGGGGTGACGAGGCAAGCCCCGAAGAGCCAGTGTGATATTCGTCCAGCACCCCGTACTCGGCCGCCAAACCTGTGGTTGGAGAGGTGGTATGTTCTGGAACAGCCGGAAGGGAGACAGCCCTGGATCTCTTCAGAAGAACTTTGCCAGCAACAGAGGGAACATCTCCCCGGGGCCCCCTAAGAGGATTGTCTGGATCCTTTGAGAAAAAAGAGCCATCTGCCTCTGAATCCTTGCCACTAGCCGGGGATGTAAAAGCCTGTGTAGGGCAAGACAGTTGGGCCTCCGCTAGGAGGTATGTAATTGGAAGGTTCTCACCTGGAGGCTAAGCAGCAAAGAAAAAGGAGGAGTGGCTGGGCTCTGGGAGTGATTTATTGTGCTGCATGGTTTTGATTGGTTGTTTCTTCTTGTTATTGTTAACCTGCTGGAGGTCAATCAGTAAAGAAGGATATGCAAAATATGAAGTCTTGCTATAAAATCATAGATATGTGTAGTAAGCAAAGTGTTCTGATTTTAATCAGAATCAACAGGAGGCAATATACTCTTACAGGGTCTGTTCACACTTCTCCCATTTCATAGAACTGTAACATTATACAGATTTAAGAGAGAAAAGAAACAAAGGAGTGAGGGAGATGAAAATTAGTCAAAATTGGTAAACTAAGTCATATTGATGACTATTCCAGGGAATCATTTATATTGAAATTCTCCACACCTTCACATGGAATGATATATGTCTACAGAATGCTTAATTTACGTTTTTATAAAGTTACAGTCTGATTAGTAAGTACCCGTTCTCTCCATTACATAATTACATATTGTAGACAGAACATTCCAATAGCAATCATTTAAAAAAAAATTAAATGCTTACAATTTTAATAGATAGCACTGTAACCTGTTAATGTGCATTGTTAAGGCAAAGTAAAAATACAGCAAAAAAAGAAATACACACTATTACCTATCCAACTTAGGGCAAAAATAATTGCTTTTTTCTCGTACAATGACAAGTTTTCATTAAAATGAGGAAGCCGTGCATATCACAGATCACAGTAGCTGGTTTGATGTTACCATCTAACTATAAAATACCACACGTATATCAGTGTTTTTTTTCCAAAACATATAATTTTGAGGGTTGTTGTTTAGTCATGGACGAACGCTTCCAATTTAATTTACAAAACCCTTACATAGTTATCTAGACCTTTGGCATCTGAATTGTCTGCATATTTAAAGTAAAAAGCTGCTAAACACTTCATCTTGTCAGTTTTAGACTGACAATTATTGTACAATTAAATGAGCCTTTTGCTTACTGTGTTGCTGAAAAACAGCAGGAAACATTTAAAATTTTGTAATCATTAATCCTGAACTTTTAGAAAGGATAAAATCAACAATTAGCATTTTTAATTGAAGAAGAAGAGTCAAGAGGAAGAATGAAGAGGAGGAGGAAAAGTAACTAACAGAGGAAAGGTAGGAAAACATTAAGTGAGAGTGGATTAGTAAGTGTGTGAGAGTGATGGGTGTTATGCTGTAGTTTATGCTGAATGTTTGTTAATGAGTGTGTGTGTGTGTGTGATAGCATGGATGTGTAAGGGGGGGGATAGCATGGCATAGGGAGGCTGTAATCACATTAATATGATGCCCAGGTTCAGCATGTACTGGCTGCCTGGGCATGATAGGAGTGTGATTGCTGTTAGCAATTATATATATATATATATATATATGTGTATATATATGTATATATATATATATATGTGTATATATATGTGTGTGTATATATATATGTGTGTATATATATATATGTGTGTATATATATATATGTGTGTATATATATATATGTGTGTATATATATATGTGTGTATATATATATATATATATATGTGTGTATATATATATACATATATATGTGTGTATGTGTATATATATATATATATATATACACACACATATATATATATATATATATATGTGTGTATATATATATATATATATATATATATATATATATAATATTGTTGTTGGGGGTTTTTGTCCAATTTTGGTGTGTTATTTTTAATAAAGTGATTGCTGAATTTTTGGTCCAGATTTCGGTGCATCCCTATATACTAAGCCAGACACTGAAGCAGTAGGCCTACACCACATCAATGTTTGGCTTGTGTATAGTGATAGGGGTTATGCTACATTATTGTCAATGTCTGGCTCAATGTATAGTGATAGGTGTTGTGCTGTGCCTCAGTATATAGTGATAGGTGTTATGCTGTACCACCGTCAATGTGTGCCTCAGTATATAGTGATAGGTGTTATGCTGTACCCCAGTCAATGTGTGCCTCAGTATATAGTGATAGGTGTTATGCTGTACCACCGTCAATGTCTGCCTCAGTATATAGTGATAGGTGTTATGCTGTACCCCAGTCAATGTGTGCCTCAGTATATAGTGATATGCTGTACCCCAGTCAATGTGTGCCTCAGTATTTAGTGATAGGTGTTATGCTGTACCCCTGTCAATGGTATGCAGTTTTTCCCAATAAAAAAAAATAATACTATATATATATTGATCCCTAATGCTGCCCGGAGCCCCCGCTCATGATTCGCTCATAATTAATTTTTGCGGTGAGAATTTCATAGTCAAATTCTAGAACACTCAAACCTGCTTCACCACATCTGAGCTTTAGTCAGAGACAACTACAGGTAAACTAGCAGAGAAGGTGTCAAGTTTTTTGACCTTCAGGTACCTGGCAGGTGCTTTTCACTAAGCAAACAGAACTAATGGGCAAAGCCTAACTTGGAGACACAGAACAGGTCAGAACAGTTGGTAAGCCAGCAGTGTCAAAGCAATAATCAAAGACAAGAGAGACCAACAAACAAGGAAGTGCACCCAAAAATCACCAAAAGGTTCACTACCTGGGCAAGTTGGTGCCCCCGGTAAGATGCCATCAAAGCGCAAAAACACTCTGTGACACCAACCTACACCCTGTGTGACACAATGGCATTTCTTAAGAGATGCAAGACACACCAGCGGCCACCTAATCATGCATGTACGGCCGACAGCTGTATATGCACAGCGGCATGCTACCATTTTATGTTTACTTAGTATGCGGCTGGATATATCTTTAGCTGAATTCCAAGAATCACTGTTTCTATAACTCAGAAGAGACATACCATATTTACTCGATTATAAGACCTGAATAAAAACCTGAATATAAGACGACCATATAGGAAAAAAGTTTTACCAGTAAATGTTAAT